>JAABOM020059319.1:0-12966 GCA_011800125.2 Solanum clarkiae
TCACATAGTTTTCCAACACTTCTTTCACCCCACAAAGACTATTTTCATGTCAAATAAACATAAACACATGACTATAAATCAATATATTTTCATATGCAAGTGTGTCCCCATTTCAAACCCCAAATTTAAAATTCACAATTCAAATAAACAATCAACCCTCTTTTCATGTTTTACCTTCAATTTAACACACCCTTAACACACCCACAAGCTTTAATTTATATAAATGAAGCTAGAAGTCAACATACTTTTCAAGCCCCTTACTTGACCCAAGTCTTCATAGCCATCAAACCAAGTGTTTCCTTGACCAACTAATGCCCCCAGGCCACTTAGAAGACCCAATATACCAAGCTTGAAGCGTCAAATAATCAAAAACTCAAAAAAATATAATTTTTTTCCTTTTTACTGTAGCAACCCGAGAGGTTGCTTCAGCTTCTCTTGGTTGCTCTATATTTTTCTAAGTGTGGGAATGCTTCTTCTTATACAAGAGATACACATATATACATAGAAAATTAATCTCCCACTTGGACCAATCAAAAGAACCCACAACACACGACCCCACAATAATTAAATTCTTAAGGACTTACTTAGAAGAAAATTTACATTTGGTCCCAAACATTACCAAATTTAAGGACTTACGGGTTCTAACTTACGGGTTCTAACAATAAATTTTGTGAGTTATACTAGATAGTTCGATTAACTTGTAGGATTAATTTGACAAGAAATTGAAGAGATTTGGTGCTAAAATAAATTAAAAATAAAAAATTATAGAAGAAAATTCAAGCAAGTAGCTTAATGGATTAAAGTAAATATTATATTAATATTTCCTACTTACCATATTTCTACTAATTGCGTGCTTCTAAAATATTGTTAACGTCTGTAGACAATGAAATAATTAAATATTGAGTAGTCGACTCTTTATTATTATACTAGATGGCCCGTGCCCGTGCCTTCAATAGTAATGAAATCACTACAACTAAGTTAAAATTATATGGAACAAATTGCATATTAATACATTGATAAAGGTTATTAGAAATATGAACATTCTACACCGCTTATACTATTACATTGATAGCTTGACAGAAAGACTAAAGTTAAAAATATGAGTTGTTGCAGCTGTAGTTGGCCATAGCTAGAGAAAAGAGGAGAATATGTTGAAAGTCATAAAAGTTGTGAAGTCATTTTTGAAATGTAAAGAGGATATGAATGTATTAGTAGACTAAGATGTACAAAAATTGTAGGTGGAGATACAGCGCAAAAATGTAATTTCAATTACCTTTGTTCCACAAGAATAGAAGTGAGGAAACACACAGGTAGAAGCCAAAAAAATAAGTGACATTTATGTGAAACTTGACAAATCTCTCCTTTGCTCAATTTCCTTCTTTTGCTTTTCCCATGCAGCAATCTATATTTCAATCCTTTCAGCCCTTGAAACAATATAATCTGAGTAATCCTTCATATGTCCTAGATGCACCCATATCAGTCTCCACAATTTTTGTACACAACTGGTCAAGGAAAGATCAGTCATGAGATATAATGACCATAGGAACTTCCTGCTTATTAAGATAACCCGCAAGCCACTCAATCTTATCAAGGTCAAGATGATTAGGCGGTTCATCCAGTAATAACAAATCTGGGTCCTACAAAACTCAAATATGTTATCCTAAGCAAAAATAACTACTATGAAAAATATATACAAAGTGTAAAACCAATCAACCAAAGATGTAGCATGGGATAAGTGGACTAATATGATTTGAAGAGCATTATGCACCATATAATCAAGTCGAAAGTTTGAGGATATATCATATATGCATCCTTGATTCATCAGATATATTAGGTTCTATAGTAGCTACCAAAAATCAAAATACCCCCTTTCTTAGAAAGTAAATTAATCAAGATTTCTAATTGATCTTTCCATACACCCAATATTTTGCTTATAAACACTAACTAAACATGATCTTTGACTCATTATTAATCATAATAAACTATAAAAATACTTATGTTTAAGCATTAAAATTCCAAGAGATACATGCACAAACAATAATTAACAACACATTAAACAAAAGATTCAGGAAAAAATATGTAGTATCTCATACTTGCAGCAAGATCTTGCCTAGAGACATCCTCATTTGCCAGCCACCACTAAATGATGCCACAAGCCTATTCGCATCCTCTAGAGAAAATACTAACTTCGGCATCATCTTGTTAATCTTAACATCCACCACATCCAAATCCACAGCTTGTGCCCTACTCTGCAGAAAATCAAACTCATGCAACAGTATCCCCATCAGCTCTAAATCATCAACACATTTCTCAATGCCTTCTGAACCTTCTCAAGTCTCTCAGCAACTTCCATTTGCTCCTTAAAAGCACCCATAAACTCTTCTTTCACAGTTCTTGTCGACTAAACCTCAAATTCTTGACTTAAGAATGCAATCCTCATGTTGGATTTTGCATCATCATCATTATTATTGCTATTGTTTGTTGTTGTTATTGTTGGTGTTGTTCTTCTTCTTCTTTTCTTTTTGTTATTGTTGTTATTGTTATTCTTGTTGTTATTATTATTGTTATTGTTGTTTTAATCAACATATTTTGATTAGGAGTGTAGTAATAATAAGATGAGATTGAAGTATTGGACATAGACACAACTTTCTTCTCTATGGATTCAGGGGATACAAGTATTAAAAATGAAAAATTAGAAGAGGTAGATATACCTCAAGATCATGATTTGTTAAACAAGTGGACTATTCTAACAATTGATGTTAAAAGCATTTATAATAATGCTTGGTGTGATAAATTATCTTCTAAACAAATAATGAAAACAATCGAAAAATCGTTAGCTTTAAATTCTTCAGAACAAACTATTCGTCTGTTAGAAAAATGTGATATTGATCCTTATAGAAATCATTTTCATTTTATGTATATTAGCATGGTACAAATTGCTTTTAAGCCTTTAACTCTGAAAAGGTTATCTGAAATGTTTCTGGCAGCTTTACGAGATGCTAGGAACTTTAATTTTCAACATTCTCTAATGGGTTCGATAAAATCCACTATGGCCAATGGGCCTTTTTATTTCAATGCACGACCAAATTTGCAATTATCTTTGATTGATGTTAATATTCTTGATGCTTTGACATTGAATATTAAAATGCATGGTTATAATTATGCTCTCGGATCTGAGCTTATATGTTTATCTTATAGATTTATTTTAAATTATTCTCTTCTTTAAATCCTAAGTATAGAGTAGTTGACACTCCTAATCAAACTATTTTTATTAAAACTAATTTTGCCAAATCAAAAGTCACCACTAGACGACAAATTAAGTGGGACGAAATAGATTTTCCTACCACTTGGACTTTAAATTTAGCTATGTCTTGTAGACAAATAACTGATAATTTGACAAAAATGAATTTTTCATATATCACTAAGAACCCCGATAGAAAAGTTTTTATTCAATTTGATAATAGGTCAGTTATTTATAATAGACATTCTTGTTGTGCATCATATTTCTCCTATAGAGCCATCATATGGCCAGCTAGAAGTCGCCCAACCTTTCTATATACTATTGAAACTGAATCAATTGATAAAGTGCGTGATACCGCTAAATATGTTGAAAAACTTAAAATCAATCTTCAAAATAATATTGTTTAGGATGCTGATAATATTTTTGATAAAAATATTTCGACTGCTTCGGAAATGGATTTCAACCCCGACCAGCTTTATCTGATTCTGGTCCGAATCAACTTCAGTACAGGATCCCTGGCAAGAAAAAAATTCAAAAAGAATTTTTCAGTAATAAATGGAACCAATTTAGACTTTGATTTTTTGATACTTATAGTCCAGGTGAATGACATAATATTTCGCAAGAGTTTTACGAAATTTGTGCTCTGCACAATAAGATTATGATTTGTTCCGTTGTTTATAATAACTTATTTGCCATTATATATTAATATTTTAGAAAGATCATATCAAAAGGATAAAGGGAAAATGGTTAAATAGATTTACCCATCTCAATCACCTTTTGTTTTACCTAATAATACGGCCACCTCATTTGTTCTCTTTCAAAAATTTATTGAGAATGATGTTGCACAAGTTACTATTGAAGAAATTAATAAATTGATTTCTCAAAATAATTATCAAAACCTTTATGTAAAGGTTTTAGGAGAACATATTAGTTCTTTACATGAAAATCTTGATAAGCTACGGCCTTCAATAAAAGAATTGAGTATGGGCAAGGAAGTGAGCACTAGCAAGGCTGTGTCCTTTGATGTGGCTTACTCTTCAAGAGCCAAGTCATATGTAAAAATAGTCAATGCTAATATTCATCCTCCTCCAGAAATCCCTAAATTTCGAATTGAAAATATTCCAAGTTCTGATATAGACAATTTGAAAAAACTTTTTGAAAAAAAAAACTGCTTTTAATGTAAAACCTCTTCATTTGTCAAACGACTTTGATAATCAAATCGAGCAGATTCCTAATATTTTTTGGAAGTTAAAACTCAAACTTGTTCTGAGCTTAATAAGATTAAAAGTATGGTCAAATGACAAAAGGGCAAGAGGTATGCTAATTTTTCACAAGACGTTTTGATAGAAGAACGTGGTTGAAATCAGACAAACACCTCTTATAGTGGTTCTAAAATTTATGAATGGAACCTTGATGATTTGGTTGATCATCAATTAACTATTTTAGTGCATCGTATACTGATGTATAGTACTATTGCAAAAAGTGGTAACAATGCGAATAGTGACAAGAACATTGCTAGAATAATTGTTGCAAGATTTACTAGCCAGTTATGTAGATGATGCGTAATTTTCTCACTATAAAATATAGAGCCGTAATAATTAATATGGTAGAACTTGAGCCTGTTGTTGATAACTTAGGCTTTGATTTACTTGTTAATAGACAAAATGTTGTTTACACCTTAGTGACCTGTATTTTAGAACATTTCAGTGGTAGATTTTTCAATGAATATGAGACTATTCGTACCCTCCTTAATGATTTGAGATGTTGCTATTTAGGAGAATTTCGGTGGTATAAAGATACTTTTCTTAGTTGAGTCATGGAACTACTCGAGACTAAATTAAGTCATTGGAAGCAAAAGTTTATAGGTGGGCTCCCTCCTTTATTTGTTGAAAGAGTTAGAAAAACTTTAAGAGGACCTATGGGAAAATTAAATGGGAAACCTTTATGTATGAAAGGCTTACAGACACCTACACTCAAGAAGGATTAAACCTTTTAATGGCCTTGAGTTGTCCAGATAGCTGGAAATGGATCGATTAAAAGAAAGAAACCATTTAGGTAATTTTTGTATCCAGTTTAGAGTTAGTGAACCTCATTTTCCTAATAGGAAGAAAAAATTCTGATATTATAAGCATGGAAATTATTTAGACCATCCTTATAGAAAAAAGAGATCTAGATATAGGTCTAAAGAAGAAAAAGTTGCTAAGAATGTTCATAGTAAATCAACAAGATTTACCAAGAATAGGTCTAAATGTGACCTATAAGTGTTATGGATGTGGTAATCTTGGACATATAACTCCTAATTGCAAGCTTGAAAAGCTTAAGTCTTTTAATCTTGATAATACTGTCTATGATCAGATTTATAATTTTTTATACATTTTTTATTCTAACTCAGATTATATTTCTGAAACTGAAACTGAATCTAAAGAAATTGATTTACTTGAATTTTCTGACAACGAGAATAATAGTGTTGTTTATGCTGATTGTGAAGGTGATATCTGTAACTGTGAAGATCCATTTTATAAATTACAATCTCAAATTGAAGATTTGAATATGAATACTATTACTTCTAATAATGTAATAGAACTTTTAAAAGAAGCTATAGATGAAAAAATCCATGATAAAATTTTACAAATGGCCACGACCTCTGATTCAAAATCTTCTATTAACACTTCAAAAATTGATGATTTTCACAATCAAAAAGATAATTTTGAGTATTCTCGGCCCTATACCATAATAGAAGTATATCGCCAAATGGATAATCGATCTACATTTGAGGTAACTAAGGATACTACTTTTGATGATTTAAAAATTAAAAATTTTAAAAAATGAGATTAAATCTTTCAAATAGAATTAAATGATTTGTGATCACCAAATTTGTCAACTAGAGAAAAATAATTCTCTTCTCGTAAAACATCATGGCAAAAGTATCACTTTTGAAAATGATGATTTTCAAGAATCTCTTGATTCTAAGAATGATTCATTTCTTGGTATGATGCAAGTTATAAGTGATTAAAAATGGTACATTAAATGTTAATTCTTGATTGATAATCAATTTTCTATAATTAATGTGGCTGTGATTGGTAGTGGTGCAAATGTTAGTTGCATTCAGGAAGGATTAGTTCCTTCAAAATATTTTCAAAAAACTTGCGGTTAGATCGATTTTTGGTGATGCTCTTGATATAGAGTATAAACTTTTAAATACCCATGTTTGCCAAAATAAAGTGTGCATTTCTCATTTCTTCTTTTTGGTTAAAAATTAATTAAATCCTCCAATTATACTTATAATTCCTTTTACTACTACTATTTATCCATTTACATGGATAGATGAAAATGGATTTTCTGCCAAATCTAACGGTAAAGAAATTTCATTCGCCTTTGTTACTCATCTAGTAACTAGAAATATAAATGCTTTGGTTGATATAAAGCAAAAACATGTTGACTCTTTACAACTTGAATTGTTTAGCACGAATATTTGTGATACAATGAAATATATTAAAGTACAAGAAAAAATTAAATTGATTTCTGAACAAATGGTTGTTGATATTTGTGCCGACCATCCTAGTGCTTTTTGGAATAGAAAAAAAAGCATATTGTTACACTTCCCTATGAAGATAACTTTTCTGAGGATAATATTCCTACATAGTCTCGACCTTGCCAAATGAATGCTAAATTAGTTGAATTCTACAAGAAAGAGATTGACAATTGATTACAAAAGGGATTGATAAAGCCTTCTAAATCGCCTTGATCTTGTACTATTTTTTATGTTAATAATGCAGCTGAAAAGAAACGTGGAGTTCCCATATTGGTAATAAATTACAAACCTTTAAATAAGCAAAAATGAATTAGATATCCTATTCCAAATAAAAAGGATTTATCATTCCGACTTTATGATGCCAATGTATTTTTCAAATTTTATCTTAAGTCAGGATATTGGTAAATTTAATTTTTTAAAGAGCATACTTATAGAACTACTTTTAATGTCTCATTTTGACAATATGAATGGAATGTTATGTCCTTTGGATTAAAAAAATGCTCCTTCTGAATTTCAGAAAATTATGAATGATACCCTCAATCTTTATATGGATTTCATCATTATTTACATTGATGATATTTTTGTATTTTCTAAAACATTTGAATTGCATATTAAACATCTTGATATTTTTAAGAAAATTGTGATTCAAAATGGTTTGGTAATATCAAAACCAAAAATGAGTTTATTTCAAACTAAAGTAAGATTTTTAGGAAATAATATTTGCCAAGAGAAGATTACTTCTATTCAATGAGCCATTGATTTTGCTTCTAAATTTTCTGATGTTATAACTGATAGGACTCAGCTTCAAAGATTTTTGGAAAACCTTAATTATATTTCTCCCTTTTATAAAAATTCATCACATGATTTAGCCCCATTATATGACAGGTTAAAAAAGGGTTACAAAGGTTTTTGGACAGAACAACGTACTTCTATAGTTCAGCAAATTTAGCGAAGAGTTAAAGCCCTTCCATTTTTGACTCTTGCTAATCCTAACTGGCAATAATTTATTGTGACGGATGCTTCTAATATCGGTTATGGTGATATATTAAGACCGGTTAATCCTCATGATAAATGTGAATACTTGATAAGATTTCACTCTGGAAAATGGACAGAAGCCCAGAAAAAATATGCTACTGCGGCTCATGAAACGTTACAATTTTTAAATTTGTTTTAAAATTTCAAGATGATTTATATAATCAAAAGTTTTTAATAAAAACTTATGTTCTATCTGTTAAATACATGTTTAATAAAGATTTTAAGCATGATGCTTCTAAATTAATATTTGCAAGGTGGCAAGCTCAATTAGCACCTTTTGATTTTGAAATACAGTATGAAAAGGGCATTCATAGTTCTCTTCTTGATTTTTTATCTAGAGAATATCTGCAATGAACTGGTTCATAAACTATTTTAGCGATAAAACTCTTAATACCATTCTAAAGGTACTGCCATTATACATGGACATACAATGAATTATACTTGATAAAATTATTATCTCGATGATAACTGAAAACATGAATTTCTCTATTCTCACCTATGAAGAAGTCAATATTGAAGACGAAAATAGGCAACAACTCCACAACTTTGATACCTTGAATTATTGATTTTCCTACTAATAAATATTATTATATTTGTAGTATGGACGGATCACCTCCATGGTTTCCAAAAGGAAGAGGACGAGGCAATAGAGGTAAAACTAAAATTGCAGGAATATCGTCCCAAAGAAGGGAATCATCATACGGATCCTCATCCTCAGAAAATACTCAACCAGTTATAAGGTTGGGAGGAAGGAGTTTTATAAACTCCACAATATCTAAAGGAGAAACATCTCCATCCTCATCTCCTTCTATTCACCTAGAAGATATTCCAGATAGTCCATTATATGGACAATTACAAGCATATTTAGAGTCACAAAAAAAGTAAAGTAATAAATTTGCTACTATCCCTAGTCTCGACCATCTTGATGATATTATGAACTATAAAAAACTTGACAAAATGAAGATAATAATTATTGTAGAGAACTCTGAGATTCAGAGACAAAATGAGTCATGGTGAATACTCCAAAGATATTTGATAACTAGTTTATATTTTCCGAGTAAGTCATACAAGGCTCGATCTTTTTATGAAAATGTACTAGTCAGCACAAGAAGTGTGGAAGACTAGCATTTCCAAGGATATAACACTACTGAGATAGTTTATAACTTTTAAAAGATGATAATAAAGCAGATTATATCTATGGATGACTAGGGTATTCATTCAATGACTGAAAGGCCAGTTATGCTAAGTTAGGCCAAAATAAACTATACTTATTGGGATTATATCGACGTATTTGATATGGTGCTTTACTATAATAGTGAACATTACAAAAACACTTGGTTCATAAAGGTGTGTTCCCATGTGTTCAAAGATAATATCCCAAATTGATTTCTGGATTAGTGGTCATGCCATGGTCCAACCACAAAAATATTGTCTCCAACCTTTAACCAGTTATACAAAAATTGGGGTAAAGTTTCTCCAAAACTTATCAAGTTATATCAAGAAGATCATATTTATTGTCCAGAGAACTTAGGCCAAATATACTTCTTCATTGAGTTCTCTATCCCGTGGATTCATAAATGGGTCCCAGAATTTGGTTATACCAAAGAGCAAATACCTTTTTTATACAGAGCATTTTTAATAACTTTCGGGATAAGTTAATAAAGATAGAGATCTTGGATAGATAAGTGAAGAGGTTGAGGAACAATGATGTTGCCTCCATTAAGGTCCTTTAGAGGAATCAACAAGTCGAAAGTGCTACATGGGAGGCTAAAGTGGACATGCAAAAGAGATATCCCCATCTGTTCCATTCTACTCAAGCATACGGTACTAACTCTAAGTCCCCTATGTGATTTCAAGTATCATGTTTTAGCCCCTATGTCATTTGCATGCATGCATGTTTATATTGACAAAGTTCATGGTGATTTTAACACTTATGTTGAGATTTTTGAAAATGGTGTTTTAGTGTATTGTTGCATTCTTGTTGGGGCTAATTTCTTCATGATTCTCTTCTTATATATGCTTCTTTGATATTCGAGGAAGAATGTTCCCAAGGGGGAGATATTGAAACAACCCCAAAAAAGTGTCCGAAAATGTGCCCCTAAATTGTCTGAATTTGTAATTTTTATATATCTCAGAATTTGTGCATGATATCAAAAATTCAACTTCATATTCTTGATCAGGGAGAAAAATTGAGTGGAAAATGAGTCTAACTCCGATTTTAGAACAACCGTATCAAATTTGAAAATCATAAAATACAATTTCCAAAGAGGTTTCCGCATCCAGGGCGCGATGCGCCAAGGGCGCGCCTATGTACATTTTTTGTGCAGTTTTTCATTTCGGTCCAAGGCTTTTGGGTCTTGGACCTAAGTCTTCCCAAGCGTAAAAGTACCTACACTTAGCCATATTTCACCTTTATACCATACAAGACATTCTCCAATACTCTCTCAAACACTTAGACAAATATTTCACCCGAAATTTCAAGTCCCAAAACTCATCCGGATCTTAAAGATTTCACTCAAGTTTAATGTCTCCATTTTCAATCTTCATCAAAGAATTCTCCAAAGTCAAGGTATGTGGGTTTCAACTATTGGGTCCTTTCATCCATAGTGCCCAAGCTTCTTTTTTACCTAAATTACTAGTTTCTAAGTTGATTTTACTTATGGGTATTTTATTATGAAATTGACTATGAATTATGTTGGGGTTTTGTAAAAGTGTGACTATTTAAGCATGTTTTGAGTTATGAATCTTAGATCTATCTTAAGATTTGATGGAGGAATTTGATGTATATTGCATGGGGGTATTACCAAGTGTTGGTGGGTGGTTTTACATTAAGTTTTCTTATATAATTTCACTCTTTAATTGCATGATTTTATGCTAGCATTACACACCGGTCAAATATTTGATAAAATGTCTGGTTAATGCTTCTTCAGTTGTTGAAGGCCTAATGCATGGTATATAAGTTAAGTGACTTTGTGATGATAAATGAGATGTGTATATGTGTTGATTTCATGAATGGCATTTATAGTGTTGGAAGTTGATCAATTGCCTCGCTCGGGGGGTAATAGCCCCGTATAACCATATTGGGGGGTTCGTACATCAATTGCCTCGCTCGAGAGGTAGTAGGCCCATGCAATCATATTGAGGAGCCTGTACCTCAATTGCCTCGCTCGGGAGGTAGTAGGCTCGTGCAACTATGTAGAGGAGTTTGTACCTCAATTGTCTTGCTCGGGAGGTAGAAGGCCCATGCAACCATGTTGAGGGGTTTGTACCTCAATCACCTTGCTAAGGAGGTGGTAGGCCTTGGTTACTAATGATGGTCTCTTCCTACACATGTAAAAAATTCTATGTAAGCATGTTTTACTACAAGGATTGTTCATGCACGCAATATTGCTATATGTTCATTTGCTGCCTAAATATGCATTTCGATTATGTTGCCTATCTCTTGTTGCATTGCATCTTACTTACTTAGTACATTCAAATGTACTAACGCATACTCTATACCTACATGATGTTACCATGTAGGGACCGAAGCTCCACTTGATCCTCCTCCTCCTCCACGTGGCTAGTATGATTTCTCTACAAAGTAAGTTGGTGAGTCCTCAACTTCGGGGATAATGTCTTTGATCTTATGCTATGTATAAAGACTCTCTTTCCTATTTATTGTATGCTTGAATATGAGGGTGAGACCGATTGTTTGTCTTGGCCCCCGCTAAGTTCTATGTTTAGATGTGTTGTTGGACAAGTTATATAATGATGATATGAGCCTTGACTCTCTTTGACTCTATGATGTTTATGATATGAAAGGTGTCTCTTAGCCCTGTGTTCCCTTATTTTCTACTCTTTTATTGTTATTTGATTACTTCCGTGACCAAAGATATGTAATGATATGTTAAGAGGCTTGATTGGGGTCCCTTCGAGTTCCCTATTCGTCATGTCACGGCTATGCTTTAGCTTGGATCATGATAGTTAGTGTAAAGCCTACATGTTAGAAGGCGTAAAAGTACCTAAGAAATGAAATTTGAAAATTTTCTAAGTACCAGTAGGTCTATGGAAGGGCCTACGACCGTAAGTGTGATATAACTTTCAGGAAACATCGTCCAAATAGATAAGCATTAGGATCACTACTTTTAATGGAGAAAAAACGAAGAAGATGAGGCCAAGAATTGAGGAAATGGGGGAAAACATAAAGTAAATTTGCAATTCCCTTTTCTATTTGTTTTTATTTAATTGATGGATAAGGCATTATTTTTTAGAGGGAAAGGTTAAGAGTCGGGTTCAGCTAACTTTGGGGCGGGTCGACTTTAGCTTATAATTAATTTTAAATAATTGAATTATAGCCAATAGATGGTGTTCATGTGTTTAAAAAAAAATAAATTAGTGTACATGCTTTATACGTGTGTTTTACATCAGACAATAAAATTATATAAAAATAAAAAAAATATTTGAAAATAACAGTTGACGTTAAAATAAATGTTTAGACAAATATGTAAAAATTCATATAAGAAGGTTACTAAAGTTATTTTTAAAAATGTGAAAAATCATGCTGCTTCAAACACAACTTCAAGTCTAACTTTCAACTTTAAAAATTTCAAATAAGGTGAATATTATTAGGTTTGCATGCTCACTCAATTTTAATATTTTTCATATATAAATTAAAAATATTTATTAATAATTATTGTTATTCATTTTGATGTTAAAACAAAAATATAATCTAATAACCATCATGAAAAATGACAGTACTATTACAGAATAATGAAGTTAAGAACATTACATAATAAAAGTATGAATTTGTACGTATCGATTCTTCCATGGAGTCTTTTCTTCGCCTTTTTTTTTCTTTGTTTGTTTGTTACCTTTTCAAAAAATGATTTGTTTTTCTCCTTTTGTCTATTCATGAACGGAGGAAAGAGAATAATTCTAGGCGCAAAGCAAATACTATTTAATTGGAACATACATATCACCGAGTAACATTATTATATGATTATTGTCTAAGTAGCAGAGGAGTTTAAATGTATTATATGAATTTATTATATCATTAATATATATTTTTAGGAGTCTTTTTATTAACATTCATTCTCTTTATTGATTTTTTTAATACCTCTTAATTAGTATATATATTTTTTTACCATGTATTTTAGGAGTCATGATTGCCCCCCCC
>JAABOM020059320.1:0-48582 GCA_011800125.2 Solanum clarkiae
ACGAGAGCCATTTGGCCATACTGAATTAAAAGGCTTTTAGATTTCTAAGATTCTCCCTGTTTTTCATTTTTTATGAGGCCTCAACTGTTTCGATTTTGGATTCTTATTTAGTACTTATTTGTTACATTGGATGTTTTTGTTATAAATCTTTAGTTGTTTTCGACTGTTTTGAGTTTCTTGATTCATAGTAACTGCGACGTGAAGCTCGTGTGATTGAATGAATTTTAATTTTACGAATAGGTAAACAATAATGCGAAATGTGCATCAGAGACTCAATTTCTTACAAAATTTTATGAATTGATTTGTCACATAATTAAATTGCTTATCAAGAATTTACATTATTAGATTTGTACATTTGGTAGGTCTTTGGAACCATGTTAATCTTGAAAATACATATATAAAAGTTGAAATGATGAGAAACTATTACTACTAAAACATGCCCTCTTTGCTATGGAACAATTTTAAAACCTGGAGAGGATTTCAATATATGTGTGTATATATTATATTAAAAAAAATTGAGAGGTGACTTTTTTGGAAAACCATGGAAAGGAGTAATATGAAACAATTTTGAACTCTCAAAGGACTATTTGGTTTTGATACAAGTTATAATTGGATTAGTTATATTGGGAGTAATTTTTATTGCTTGTATATTCTCTATATAGTGTTGGAATGTGACCATGCCTTACTCAGGGGTTGCGTATCGGGTAACGTTGTTAGCGTTTGTACCCATCAACCTATCGGGGGGTTTATACTCCAGCACCACGGGTGGTAAGGTGCGACGATTCACCAACCTTGTTGGGGGTTTTTACCCATCAACTTATCAGGGGGTTTGTACTTTGACATCATGGGTGGCAAGGTGCAATGATCAACCAACCTATTGACGGTGTTTGTACCCCAATAACCAAGGGCGGTAGGGTGTGACAATCCACCAATAGCTTAATTATCTCTTCTTACACATATGTTATGTCCTATGTAAGAATGTTTTACTTAAGCATTAATCATATATGTCATATTGTTATTAAGCTAGCTATTGTCTATCTCTATGCATTTTGACCATGATGCCTATCTCTTGTTGCATTGCATCCTACATACTTAGTACATTCAAACGTATTGACGTATACTCTATGCCTACATGATATCACCATGTAGGAGCTAGAGCACCGCTTGATCATCCTTCTCCTTCACATGGCTTGTTCGATTATCCTACAAGCTTGTTGGTGAGTCCTTTATTTCAGGTACATTGCTTATGATCTCTTGCTATGTATTAAGACTATCTTTGTTTTGGTTATGTATTGACTATGATGGTGAGCCTGGTTGCTTATCTTGGCCCCCGCTCTTATCTATGTAGTAGAGGTGTTGTTTGACATGTTCTGTATCTATGCTATGAGTCTTGACTCTCTTGTTCCTTGATGATATGATATAGAAGTTCACCCTTAGTTCCAATTCCCGTTGTTTATGCTTGCCAATTATTGTCATTTTAATTGCGTTCGCGACCAAGGATGTGTAATGATATGCTATGAGGCTTGTTTGGGGTCCCTTCGGGTTACCTTTTTGCCAGTAACATCTAGGCCCTAGGTCCGGGATGTGACAGTTCCCAAGGGAGAGATATTGAAACGACCCAAAATGTCTTCAACAATGTGCCTCGGAAGTGCCCATAATTGTAATTTTCATACATCTCAAAATCTATGCGTGATATCGAAAATCTTACTTCACATTCATGATCATGGGGGAAAATTGAGCGGAAAGTGGGTATAACCCCAATCTTAGAGCAACCATATCAAAATTTAATTTTCCAAAATTTGCAAAAAATATAATCGACCTGCATCCCTGGCACGTCATGGCCAGGGCACAGACTAGTACATTTTGTTGCCTATTTTCTTTACTTTGGTCCAAGGCCTTGGGTTTTTGGGCCTAAGCCTTGCAATGCATAAAAGCACCTATACTTAGTCATTTTTCAACAACACATCATTCAAGACATTACCCAAAACCCTCTATAAAACTTAGCCAAATATTTTCACCCAAATTCAGTTTCAAAATCATTTCCAGGTTCAATAAAGTCATTCAAGCTTCAAGTTATCATTCAATTCTTCATTAAGGAAATCTCCAAAGTTGAGGTATGTGGGTTTCAACCATTGGGTCCTTTCACTCATGGTGCCCAACCTTTCTTTTTATGTAAATTATATGTTTTCAAGATTATTTATCTATGGATGCTTCTTGCTAGAATTGATTATAAACTAGGAGGGTTTTCATGAAAGATGGACTGCTTAGGCATGTTTTGAGCTATGAACCTGTGTTCTATGATGAGATTTGATGAGGGTTTTCAATGTATCTTGCATGAGGGTGTTACCAAGTATTGGTGGGTTGATTCACATTAAGTTTTGTCACATGATTTCTCTCTTGTATTGCATGATTTTGAACTAGCATTACACATCCACCAAGTGTTTGGTGAAATGTTTGGTTAAAGGTTCTTGAATTATTGATGGTCTAATGCATGGCCTATGGATCAAGTAACTTTATGATGATAAAATGAATGTATTTATATGTTGATTTCATGAAAAATAGCTATAGTGTTGCAAGTTGACCACACCAAGTTGAGGGGGTGATATGCCTCAACCACTTTGATGGGGGGTGGTATGCCCATCTACCATGTTGAGGGGTACATACCTTGACCACTTTGATGAGGGGTGGTATGCCTATATACCATGTTGACAAGTATATACCTTGACCACTTTGATGGAGTGGTAGTATACCCATCTACCAATTGAGAGGTTGATACCTCAATCACTTCCCAATGGGGTGGTATGCCTTAGATTCCAAGTACTAGTTTGCTTGGTCTATGATGAAGGTCTCTTCCTACACATGTAATACGCTCTATACAAGCATGTTTTACTTCAAACATTGATCACGCATGTGATATTGTTATTATACTATCCATTGCCTATGTCCATACATTTTGATTAGGTTGCCTATCTTTTGTTGCATTTCATCCTACATACTTAGTACGTTCAAACGTACTAACTCATACTCTATGCCTAAATGATGTTACCATGTAGGAACCAGAGCTCCTCACGATCATCCTCCCCATGGCTAGTTGTGATATCTTTGAAGAGAAACCATTGGTGAGTCCTCAAAGTTCGGAGACATTAGCTATGCTATTCTTGTCTTTGTTATTTCTTAATGTTGAACTCTCTAGACTATGAGGGTGAGCCCGGAAAGTGTCTTGGACCCCACTCAAGTCTATATTTTGAGGTATTGTAGGACAAGTGATGTAATTATGCTTTGAAATTTGACTCTTTATGATTTATGCTATAAAAGACTCCCTTTAGTCCATTTATCCTTATTTATTCTCTCTTGTTGTGGTTTAATTGCTTCAGCAACCAAGGATGTATAAATGATATGCTAAGAGGCTTGTTTGGGGTCCCTTCAGGTTCCCATTCACATGACAAGGCCCTAAGTTTGGGTTGTGACAATTATTCCTCGACATAATTGATTTTTCAATAGTGATTGGACTCCCAAACTTGAATGTTAAATTATTATAAATTCCCCCAACATAAAAGTCAATTTAATATACTTTTTACATTTTGTATCACAATTATTATATTATATTATATTATATTGAAAGAAGACAATCTTTGACATTGAAGGATTGTGACTTTTTCGAAAGGTTTTGACTCTTTCAAAGAGTTGTGACTTTTTTGAAAGGTTTTGACTCTTTCAAAGAGTTGTGACTTTTTTGAAGAGTTGTGACTTTTTCGAAGGGTTATGACTTTCCCAAAGGGTTGTGACTTTTTCGAAGAGTTGTGACTTTTTCGAAGGGTTTTGACTCTTCCAAAAGATTGGACTTTTTCAAGTGGTTTTGACTTTTCAAGAGGGTTGTGACTTTTTTGAAGAGTTGTAACTTTTTGAATCGTTGTGAGTTTTCCAAAGGGTTGTGACTTGTTCGAAGGGTTGTGAACTTTCCGAAGGGTTGTGACTTTTCTAGAGAGATTAATTGAAAGATTGTAACTTTTTTTAAAGGTTGTGACTTTATTAAGGAGTTGTGAATTTTTTAAAAAATAGTGACTTTTTCAAAGAGTTATGAATTGTGACTTTTTCAAAGAGTTATGAATTGTGACTTTTTCAAGGAGTTGTGACTTTTTCGAAAAGTTATGACTTTTTTGAAGAGGTATGGCTTTTCCTAATGGTTATAATTTTTTTAAGAGTTGTCACTTTGTGAAGGGTTGTGATGGATTTTGACTTTTTCAAAAGTTTTTAACTTTTTTGAAGAGTTGTGGCCTTTCAAAGAATTATGACTTTTTCGAAGAATTGTGACTTTTCTGAAGGGTTGTGACCTTTTTTTGAAGAATTGTGACTTTTAAAAGGGTTTTGACTATTCTAAATGGTTGTGATTTTTTCAAATGGTTATAACTTTTTGTGATACCTCGTGACTCTATCCTCACACGACCTATGTATCAAGCCTCTTTCTTATATTTGGGAAGTGTATTAGGGTTATAAGAGACCTTTAGTACTTAGAAGAGTTCAAAATTTTTCTATAAATTGAGTTTCTAGTATTGGATTATGCAAGGATCAACTTTAAATGATCATAACTCTTAGCACACAAAGAATTAAGTGTGCCATGCCCTACCAAATGAAAAGTCTAATTAGCTTTCCAGCGCAACTGATTTCACTTCATTTGGAGTTCGGAGTCAAATGTTATGACCGTTTAACTAGAGATTGCCAGAGCAGAGTGGAAATACGAAACCAAAGTATGGGCCATGGAAAAAAGTACATCCTATCTTCTAACTTATGGAAAATGTCCTCAATATCTATTTTTCTGGTCCCAGGCTTCGAGGACCAATCTACGGGTCGCATAAACTACTGTGGACCGTAGATTGGGATCGTGAAATTGATCCACAGATCCTGAAATTAGCCCAAACGTTTATGGAAGGGTCCCTATTGGCCGTGGAAGTTTCTATTGTACGTATATAGGCCCATAGATGATATTTGACAGCTTTTTAAGAAAGGATATTTTGGTCTTTTTACACCCTTTCCAAGCCTAAATTCAAAGTTTTTACACCTAAATAAAGCCATAAGCATGCTAGTTCAACCCTTTTATGCTAAATCACTCTCTCAAACTTAGATCAATGGTTCAAAAAACAAAAGGCTAGGGTTTGAAGCGAAAACTTGAAAATTCTTCCAAGGTATTCCAACTCTAAAAATTTCAAGGTATGTAAGGCTATCTAAAATATAGATTATATTCTTCCATGTTCCCTATACCCCAAATTGATGAAGTTCTGATTTGGTTGAGTCTCCAATGAATGTTTTTTTTTTTTAAATTCTGATTTACTTATATATAATCTTGCATGAATTACTATTTTTATGAATTAAATACTTGAATTAGATGATTTTATCATACTACATGAACCCTAGCATGAAATCTTATCATTATTACAAATTTCATTTAATTTAGCATGCAAGAGTATAATTTAATTCTAAAGATCCTATGGAATTCCAAAATACTTTAATGCTACTTTTGTTTTCCTAAGTGTTATGAGTTAGAATGATGCATGATAGAGTCTCTATGAGTCAATAGTTGAACACAAAAAAAAAATGTAACCAAAGAGTCGATAGTTGATGTGATGATTTGAGTTGACCAATGTCCAATGAGACTAGTTGATTAAGAATGATTACCTTATAAGCATTGATTCTTACAAGTATTATTAAGTACTGAAATGAGTTAGAGTATGCCCAACACAAGCTCATCAATTATGTCTCTAAATGTAGGAGAGGATTGAAAGAGTTAAGTCAGATGTTCCTTCTGAGAGGTCCCTAAAACAATAGAGAACTTGGTTGATTGGGACCCATTTTTTATCAATTCGTTCTTTACCCTAGTAAGTACTTAACGATTGTAACAACACCTGTCACGACCAAAACCTAGGGTCCAGACGTGATTGGCAAATGGGGAACCCGAAGGAACCCCAAAAAAAGCCTCATAGTATATCACACATCCTTGGTCGCGGAAGCAATGTAATATGACATTAAGAGACAGGCATAACAATGAAAAAGTAGTAAGGCTAAACTTCCATATCATAACATCAAAGAACACGAGAGTCAAGACTCATAACATAGATAAATATCATATTAAACAACACTTCTACTGCATAGATAAGAGCGGGGGCGATGACAAGCAACCGGACACACTGACATAGTCAATATATGAATAAAAATAAGATTGTCTTAGCACAAAGCAGGAGATCATAAGCATCATCCCCAAAATGGAGGACTCACCAACAAGCTTGAGAGATAATTGTTCTAGTCACGTGGAGGAGGAGGATGATCAATCAATGCACCAGTTCCTACATGGTGCCATCATATAGGCATAAAGTATGCATTAATGTGTATGATTGTACTAATTATGTACGATGCAATGCAACAAGAGGTAGGCAGCATAGGCAAAATGCATAATCACAAGCAATGAACAGAATACTAACAATATGGCTTGTGTGAATGATACTTGAAGTAAAACCATGCTTAGATAGAATATAATACAAGTGTAAGGAGTGACAATTCTTAGTGCATACCAAGCCTACCACCCCCTTGGATAGGCGCATGAGGTATAAACCCCTTCATGAGGTTGATGAAGTACAAACCCCCACCAAAGTAGATGCAGTACAAACACCCTATCAAGGTTGACAGAGTACAAAACCCCTATCAAGGTTGATGTGTACCAACTCGCAACAAGTTTACCGGGCCTACCACCCCCTGAGCTAGCAATCAAGGTACCAACCCCTTCATAGGTTATCGGGCCAACAACCCCTGGAGCTAGGCTTGGACATCCCCAAAAATATATAGAGATAATATCATATATATACTCCTTTCATCACGATATACATATATTCCTTTTCATCATCATTCAATCATAACTCCATCATCATTTCATCATCATGTAGTCATTCAACTCATAAGACATGCATTGGACCTTCGATTCAAGAGTGAAATTATGTGTTAGTATGTTTGTAGTGTAAAATCATACAATTCAAGTATGAAATTATGCTAGAAAAATCAGTGTAAAGCCATCAATAGATATTTTGTAACACCCTCAACCAATATAGATCAAGACCTCTCATTAATTCTCACAATAAACCTTAGATTCATAGCTCAAAACGTGATAAAAATGTAAAAATTTCATGAACCCCAACAAGCGTGCAGTGAATTTCATAATGAATAAGGCCAATGAATAAATCATCTTTAAATCATGCAAATTTTGAACAAAGGGGGCTTAGGTATCACGAGTGAAAGGAACCCATGAAAGGAACCTTCATAGCTTAGCATTGGAGGTGAAATTGATGAAGATTGGAGATGGAGACTTGAAGCTTGAGAGGAAATCCTTAGATCCGGAGAGGGTTTTGAGATTTGAGTTTTGTAGTAAAATATTTGGCTAAGTGTGTGAATGAGTATTGGGGAATGCTTGGAATGATATGAGGGTGAAAATGGTTGTATGGGTATTTACATGTTTGGGAACACATAGGCCCAAGACTTAAACGTCTTCGACCCAAGTCAAAACTGGACCAAAAATAACACTAGTGTGTACCCTTGGTGCGTCGCGTCAGGGGCGCCGAAAGCTCACTAGAAATGCATTTTTGAAAAATCGAAATTGCTAATCGTTTGTGCTTAAATCGGGGTTAGACCCATTTTCCAGTCTAAATGACCCCCCGAACAAGAATATGAAGTCGGATTTTTTATATTGCACACAGATTTTTAGATATATGGAAAATACAATTTCGAGCACTTTCGAGGCACATTTTCGGGCACTTTTTGGGGTTGTTACAATATCTACCCCTTAGGAACATTCGTCCCCAAATGTCAAAGAGACATATATGAGAAACAT
The DNA here is from genome assembly GCA_011800125.2 of Solanum clarkiae. Classification (NCBI taxonomy): domain Eukaryota; kingdom Viridiplantae; phylum Streptophyta; class Magnoliopsida; order Solanales; family Solanaceae; genus Solanum; species Solanum clarkiae. Next base: position 7,868 of record JAABOM020059320.1, read on the forward strand.
AAACTTGACAATTTCAGCCCACATTAATTACTTTCCACTTCGAAGTAGGAATTCCAATATCTTGGGTTAGGCCACCTGATCTTTGATGTTCAGCTTTGACTTGTTGACAACTATGACAACCGAAAACGAATTAGGCATTGTCCCTCTTCATGCCTCCCCACAAATACACATCTCTCAACTCTCTATACATTTTGGTGGAACTGAGGTGTATAGAATAAGAAGAGTTATGGGCCTCATCAAGGATTCTCTCCCTCAAACCATCAATACAAGATACACACAACCTACATTGGTACCCAAGGGCACCATCTCCCCCTTGGGAGAAAGCCTCCACTTTGCTCTCTTTTACCAAGGCCTTCAATTCTAAAAAGGAGGAATCAAGATCTTGCTTTTCTTTCACCTCATCAACCAAGGAATACCTAGAACCATCAACAACAACAATACCCCCATTACCGACCTCTTCCAACCCAGCTCCCAATCTAGCCAATCGATGCACCTCCCTAGCTATCTCCTTATCACCACCATTAACATGAACTAGGCTATCCGTAGACACCCTACTCAAAGCATCCTCCACAATATTTGCCTTACCGGATAATAATGTACACTCATATCATAATCCTTAAGAAGTTCTAACCATCTCCTTTGCCTCAAGTTGAAATTCTTTTGAGTGAAGACATATGGAGAATCTTATGATCGGTGAACACATCAAGATGCACCCCGTACAAGGAATGATGCCAAATATTTAATACAAACACAATAGCAGCTAACTCAAGATCATCGGTAGGATAGTTCTTTTTATGCACTTTGAATTGTCTAGAAGCATAGGCTATGACCTTACCATTTTGCATCAACACATAACCCAAACCAACCGGGGAAGCATCACAATACACAACAAATCCCTCAAGCCCATCCGGTAGTGAAAATATAGGGGCATACACAAGCTTATCTTTCAATGTTTGGAAACTCCTTTCACATTCATTGGACCGTAAAAACTTATCCTTCTTTTGTGTCAATTTTGTCATAGGAGAAGCAATAGAAGAAAACCTATTCACAAACCTCCGATGATAGCCCGCTAAGCCTAAGAAGCTCCTAATATCCAATGGGGACAATGGTCTAGGTCAATTTCTTATCACATCAGTCTTCTTAGGATCCATCTTAATACCATCCCCCGACACTACATGTCCTAGAAGGCAACCTCTTTCAACCAAAATTCACACTTTTCATATTTAGCATACAATTCATCCTCCCTCAATCTATGCATCACAACCCTCAAATGAGCCCTATGGTCCTCCTCACCACGAGAATAGATCAAAATATCATCAATGAAGACCACAATAAAGGAATCAAGATAGGGTATAAAGACCCTATTCATCATGTCCATAAAGATGGTCGGTGCATTGGTCAACCCGAAAGACATCACCATAAATTCATAATGTCCATAACTAGTTCAGATGACCATCTTGGGAAAGTCACACTCCCCTCACTTTCACTTGATGATACCCGAATCGAAGATCAATCTCAGATAAGTGGGTAGCCCCTTGTGATTGGACAAATAAATCATCAATCCTTGGAAGAGGATACATATTCTTGATGGTGACCCTATAGAGCTATCAGTAGTCAATACACATCCTAAGGGACCCATCCTTCTTTTTCACAAATAACACCGATGCACACTAAGATGATTGGCTAGGGCTAATAAATCCCTTCTCTAATAAGTCCCTCGATTGTTCCTTCAACTCCTTGAACTCCTCCAGAGCTAAGCGGTAAGGAGGAATAGAAATAGGTTGAGTATCAGGGAGGAATTCTATGCCAAAGTCTATTTCCGTTTCGGGAGGAACACCAAGAAGGTCATTTGGGAAGACATTAATAAACTCATTTACAATCGGAACCAACTCTATAGGAAGGACTTTAGTCTCCACATCCCTAACTGTCACAAGATGGTAAAGACACCCCTTAGAGATGAACTTACAAGCTTTAATGCAAGAGATGAATCTATCCTTGACCACCACATCTTGACTCTCTACTCAAGGATGGATTCATTTGGAAATTGAAATTTGACCCTATGGATTCTACAATCAATAGAAGCATAGTATGCATGCAACCAATCCATCCCATGAATGATATCAAAATAAACCATGTCTAACCCAACAAGATCACAAGGCAATATTTTATGCAAGATGCAAATAGGAAAACTTCTATATACTTTTCTAGCAACAATAGATGTACTAATAGGAGTAGACGCCTCATATGACTCATGCAACGACTCGAGGTCAACATGGAACTTTTTGGAAACAAAGGGGGTAACAAAAGAAAGAGTGGCACCTGGATTAATTAATGCATAGACATCAAAGTCAAAGATTTTCAATATACTGATAACAACATCGGGGTCTTCATCAACCGCTTGCCTCCCATGCAACACATAGAACCAGTTGTTCCTTGGGGCACCATCTCGTCAGCTACCTCTCCCCAATGGGACTGCATTAGCACCTTGTGTACGAACCTCCTTGCTTTTGTTACAGTTTCAAGGGTAGTCTATCGCCTTATGCTGCATTTCTCCGCAATCATAACAAGTACCAATATTTCTCAAACATGGGCTACCATGATCCTTAACACACTTCAGACACATATCAACAGGAGCCATACCCCTAATACCTTGGGCCCTCGAAAAATCATTTGCAACCCTTTTATCAAATGCATAAGTATGCCTTTGGCCTTGATAGAACCGGCCACTCCTTTTAAACTTACCCTCAAAATGAGCCCTCTTGACCTCATGACCCCTTTTCTTTCTCAATTTCTCCTCTTCCATTTGTTCGGCATAGTTCATCAAACGTGACAAGTCCATGTCATTAATCAACATGGCGGACCGACATTCTTCACTAACCAAGTTGGAAACACCCATCACAAATTTTTTCATCCTAGATCTTGAGTCGGCCACTAAATAAGAAGTAAACTTAGAGAGTTGGGTAAAATTGAGGACATACTCCCTCATACTCATAGACCCTTGTCTCAAATTAATAAATTTCACTAACTTATCTTCCCTAAATTTAAGGGGAAGAACTGATTAAGGAAGGTTACCTTGAACTCCTCCTAAAGTACCACATAGTTGACTCTCTTTTCTTCCTTCCATTGGTTGTACAATATTTGTGCTATCCCTTTGAGTTGGCAGGCCACCAACTCCACCTTATCCTCTAGCCTTACACCCATGATGGACAAAAGTTTATAGACCTCATCAATGAACTCTTGAGGGTCCTCACTCACATTTTACCCACAAAATTCTGGGGGATTCATTCTCGTGAAGTCTCTCACCCGAGAGGCTATTGTAGGAGCATGAGGGGCTTAGACCCCTTGATTGGCTTGATTAGCCACCACTTATGAAAGCAAGGCGAGAGCATCCCTAAGCTCTCCATTGGTCGGTTGCTCCTCGAGTATGCGGACTCATCTTCCCCTCGTATTAGGCATGATCTAGCATAGCAAAGGACAAGTGTTAGGGGAGGAGAGTTTACTTCAACTCTATAGCACGACTTAGAACTTGAAAAAGGGAAACATCTCCTAAAATGTTTCGTAGACACCTATTCATAGTTGTGGTGCACAACACAATCATGAATAAGACTTTAATTAATGCAGTGTGTTGGACTCTGAGGATCTAACAACCTAGTGCTCTAATAGCATCTACAACAGAAGTCTAGGGCTTAAATGTAACCAGCAAATGGGGAACTCGAAGGAACATCAAAAAAGCCTTGTAGATTACATATCCTTGGTCACGGAATTAGTAGAATATGACATTAAGAGATATGCATAACAACGAATAAAGGGTACGCGCAAACTTTCATATTATAACATCAAGGAACCAGAGAGTCAAGACTCATAGCATAGATACATATCATGTCTAACAAATCTCTACCACATAGATAAGAGCGGGGGCCACGACAAGAAACCAGGCTCATCCTCATAGTCAATACATGAATAAAAGTAAGATAGTCTTAGTACAAAACAAGAGATCATATGCAACGTCTCCAAAATAGAGGACTCACCAACAAGCTTGAGAGACAATCGTTCTATTTATATGGAGGAGGAGGAGGATCAATCGGTGCATCAGTTCCTGCATGGTGACATCATGTAGGCATAGAGTATATGTCAGTATGTTTGAATATACTAAGTATGTGGGATGCAATGCAACAAGAGGTATGCATCATAGGAAAAATGCATAATCATAAGAAATGAATAGCATACTAACATTATGGAATGTGTGAATAATTCTTGAAGTAAAACCATGCTTATATAGAACATAATACATGTCTAAGCAATGACCATTCATAGAGAAGGCTAAGGCCCACCACCCCCTTAGATAGGCGCATGAGGTACAAACCCCTTCATGAGATTGATGCAGTACAAATCCTCCACTATGGTTGACGAAGTACAAACCCCCCCTATCAACCTTGATGGGTACCAACCCCTAACAAGATTACCCATGCCTACCACCCCCCGAGCTAGGCGATCAAGGTACCAACCCTTCAATAGATTATCTGGGCCTACAACCCCCCGAGCTATTGTTTTTCATCCCAATACTATATAGAGATAATATCATATATATATATATATATATACACACACACACTCCTTTCATCATCATATATATACATTACTTTTCATCATCATTCCATCATCATTTCACCATCATGTAGTCATTCAACTCATAAAACATGCATTGGACCTTCAATTCCTCAAGAACCCATGGCTAGATATTTCATCAAACACTTAGAGGGTGTGTAATACTAGTATAAAACTATGTCATTCAAGCGTGAAATCATTCTAGAAAATTCAGCATAAAGCCATCAATAGATACTTGGTAACACCCTCAAGCAATATACATCAAGACCCTTCATCAATTCTCACAATAGACCTTAGATTCGTAGCTCAAAATATGGTAAAACGGTCACAACTTCATGAACTCCAACATAGCATGCAGTGAATTTCATAATAAATAAGACCCATGAATAAATCAACTTTAAAACATAAAAATTTTGAATAAAAGGAGCTTGGGTATCATGGATGAAAGGAACCCGTGAAAGAAACTCACATACGTTAGCTTTGGAGATGAACTTGATGAAGATTGGAGATGGAGACTTGAAGCTTGAAAGGAAATCGTTAGATCTAGAAAGGGTTTTGAGACTTGATTTTTAGAGTAAAATATTTGGCTAAATGTTTCAATGAGTATTAGGGAATGCTTGGAATGATATGATGATGAAAAATTGCTAAGTATAGGTATTTTCACGTTTGGAAATACTTAGGCCCAAGACTTAAAAGTCTTAGATTGAAGTCAAAATAAGACAAAAATAACACTAGTGCGCACCCTTTGTGCTTCGTGCCAGGGGTTTGAAAAGCTCACTAGAAATGCATTTTGGAAAATTTAAATTGCTATCGTTTGCTCTTAAAGCTCAATTAGACCCATTTTCTACTCAAAATGACCCCTTAAACAAGAATATGAAGCCGAATTTTTGATATCACGCATGGATTTTGAGATATATGGAAATTACGATTCTAGCCTGTTCCGATGCACATTTTCGGGCACTTTTTGGGTCTTACAACACCAATGAGATTGTTGTTCAATCATTGGATCATAAGTGATCATTGCCTAATTGGATCATAAGTGATCATTGTCAGATAAGGAAACCCCTTGAGAGGTTCCAGACTAATAGTATTCTTACTTGATTGGATCATATTTATTTGGATTATACTAATTGGTCATTGTCTACTCTTTATTCTTGCTTTAGATAGACATTTAACATCTTGATTGAGCATTTTTGAGTTATCATTATTCCATCTATATCTATTTCACGCGATTATTATACATACTCGTACATTCCACAAACTAACGTCCATTTAGCATGCATCTTTTCATGATACAGAGACAAGTGTTAGAGATTATCAGGTGCATGATTGAGGATTTAATTGCATCTAGTTGATTGGTGTGTCCTCCCCTACTTCCGAAGGATGCTAATTTAAATTTCATCTAGCTTGAGTTAGTACTTTATTCCCTTTGGTTTGGGTAGTTGTGGCCTGTCATGGTACCATCTAGATAGCTTAGTTAGAGGTTTTATAGACTAGATTTGGGATTGATGACTTGGATATTGTCTTACTAGTTTCTTTTATATTAGTCCTGTTAATTTGTTTGGTCACTTTTAATTGAGATTGTCTACCTTTATTTATCGTTAGTCTTTTACTAATATAATAATTATTGATTGAAAGAATGTGATGAGGCCAAGTAGTTCGCTTAGCTGCTAGCAATAGTCTATGAGTGTCGATCACATCAAGGGTACCCTCCGGGGGCATAACTTGGTATCAGAGCACAGAGTTCAAGAGTTCTAAGGAGTCTATGAAGTTGTATCTAGTAAGTCTTATTTTTGGGTATGTTGTGCACCACACTTTATAAGTAGGAGGCTATAGGACATTAGGAATGGTTACATTTCTTTCATGTTCTGATTTATGTGATAGAGTTAAAACTCTACAAACACTTTCTTCTAAGTTGTGCATCACATGTTTGCAAAATTGTGACCTTGCCTCCAAGAAGAGTTGTTGGAGAAAGAGGGCGTCCAACTAGACAGAATGTTAACCAACCTGAGCTCCATAATAATGATGAGCCCATAGCCCCAGTTGTCCCTGAACAGCCACGATAGGATGACATCTCAAATACTGAGCTCCACCGCCATCCAGACCATGGCCTAGGCTATGGAAACACCTACTCCTAGACAAGGAGCAGGTAGAGAAGATGCGTAGGACACATCTAGAGTTTGAGAGTTATTAAGGATGAACCCACCTGAGTTCATGGGGTCTACACCCAATGCGGATCCTGAGAACTACATTTATAAGTTGCAGAAAGTGCTCCAAGTGATACGTGTGATCGAAGTTTAAAGGGTTGAGTTGGCACCTACCAGATCAAGGGTGGTGCCAAACTGTGGTATGACTATTGGAAGAAGAAGCAAGGAGAGGATACCCTATTTATAACTTGGACAATATTTGAGGAAGCTTTCTTGGTGGGCTTCATTCCGAGAGAGCTTAGGGAAGCCAAGGTAAGAGAGTTCTTGAATCTGAAATAGGGCTCTATGACGGTGAAAGAATATGGTATTAAGTTCATACAGTTGTCTCTTTATACTCCTGAGATAGTTTCGTACATAAGAAGCAAGATACGTCTGTATGTTGATGGGTTAAACAAGTGGTCGAAGAAAGATGGAAGAGGAGTTGTGCTTGTGAGTGACATGGACATAGGGAGATTGATGGTTTATGTTTAGCAATCTGATGAGGTTTCATGACACCATCCTAGGGCCTAGATGTGGCACGATGTATGGGAACCCGAAGGGACCCCAAAAAAGACTCTTATCGTACCATTTACATATCCTTGGACGCGAAAGCAAATAAACAACAACAAGAGAGCACAAATAAGGATCAAGGTACTAAGTGATGTCTTTGATAGCATAAAACATAGGATACTCAAAAGTCAAGATCATAGCTTAATTACATCACTTATCCAACAACACCTCTAGAATATATTGGACGGGGGCCAAGACACTTTCTAGGCTCACCCTCATCATACTAAAGTTCAACATAAAGGAATGACAAAAGAAAGACTAACATAGTTAGTGTCCCCAAACTTGAGGACTCACTAAAGATTATCTTCAGGACATCAAATCTAGCCACGTGGAGGATGATCGTGAGGACCTTCAGTTCCTACAAGGTAACAACACGTAGACATAGTGTATGTGTTAGTACATTTGAATGTACTAAGTATGTAGGATGCAATGCAATAAGAGATAGGCTCTATAGTCAAAATACATAATAATAAGCAAGGGATAGTATATTAACAACATGGCATGCATGATCAATACTTGAAGAAAGACTTATTTTTATAGAACATAATGTATGTGTAGGAAGAGACCGTATCCATATAGCCCAAGCAAGCTTTGCTTGAACTCCAAGGCTTGCCACCCCCTTGGAAGGTGATTGAGGTACGTACTCCGCAACAAGGTAGCACGGGCTTTTCATCCCTCGACAAGGCGATTGAGGTACATACATCTCAACAAGGTAGATTGGGCTTGCCATACCCTGACAAGGCGATTGAGGTATTTATCCCTCAACAAGGTAGTACAGTCTTGTCACTAAAAGGAGATGGAGGTATATACCTATCAATGAGGTAATACGGGCTTGCCACCCCTCTACCCCCCCCCCCCACCTCGATAAGGTGATTGGGGTATTTAGCCCTCAACAAGGTCGTACGACCTTAACACCCCCAACAAGCTGATTGAGGCTTAACACCCCCTCAACAGGGTGATTGGACTTAACACACCCCCCCCCCCAACAAGATGCAGTCAACTTACAACACCATAGATACTTTTCATGAATTCATCACATACATACATTACTTTCATCATCATAAAGTCATTTGACTCATATGCCATGCAATAGATTATCAATAACTCAAGAATCCTTAGCAGACATTTTATGAAACACTTGGCGGGTGTGTAGTGCTATTTCAAAATTATGCTATTCAAGAGTAAAATCATGTGAAAAAACCCAACATAAATCAACACACCAACACTTGGTAGCACTAACATGCAAGATACATTGAAACCCCTCATCAAATCTCTTAACAGATCATAGATTCATAGCTCAAAACATACTTAAACAGTCAACATTTCATGAAACCCTAACATAATTTATAATTATTTTCATGATAATGCATACCCATAGATAATCCTATTTGAAAATACGCAATTTACTTAAAAAGCAAGGTTAGGCACCATGAGCGAAAGAACCCAATGGCTAACCCACATACTTCAACTTTGGAGATTTCTTTGATAAAGATTTGTGTGGGAACTTGAAGCTTGAATGAAATTCTTGAGATCAGGAAATGAGTTTGAGACACTTGAATTTAGATGAAATATTTTGCTGTGTTAGATAGGGTATTAAAAGTGTCATGAGTGATATAGGGTTAAAAATGATTAAGTATAGGTGTTTTTACACATAGAAGGGCATGGGCTCAAGATCCTAAAGCCTTAGGTTGAAACAAGAAAACTGTCAATAAAATACAGTCTCTACGCCCCTTGACCGTCGAGCCTCGAGCGCGGATCGACACTTGATATGAATTTTTTCTTGGAAAACTAAATTTTGCTACGGTTGCTCTAAAATTATGGTTATACCAATTTTCCATCCAATTTTGTCCCCGATAATGAATATGAAGTTGGATTTTTGATAGCATGCATGGATTTTGAAATATATGGAAATTATAATTGTAGGCATTTTGAGGCACAATTTTTGGCACTTTTTGGGGCGTTTCAATACCTCCCCCTGAGAATATTCATCCCCCAATGTCAACGAAACTTTCCTAAGAGAAGTAAACAACATGATTTCAGCCCAAAATACAAATGTAACAATTCATTTAAACATCATTTTCAAAAATCTCAACATGAGTACCAAAAATCACCATAAATTTGCCAACATGAACATGAGTGCATGCAAATGACATAAGGGCTGAAACTTAAGACTTGAAATCACATAGGAGACTTAAATTAGTACCATTGGCTTAAGTAGAGTGGAAGAGATACGGGTATCGCTTTTGCATGTCCACTTCGGCTTCCCAGGTAGAACTTTCAACTTGTTGGTTCCTCCAAAGGACCTTAACAGAGCTACATCCTTGTTTCTCAACCTCTTCACTTGTCTATCCAAAATTTCTACAGATACCTCTTCATAATACAAATTGTCTTCAACAACACCCATAATACGTAATGGCATAATAGCACTTGGGTCACCCATACACTTCTCAACATAGACACATGGACGACATGATGAATCATATTCATATCATTGGGAAACTCCAACTCATAGGCCACCTTACCAATCCTCGTTAACACTCTATAAGGACCCATAAAACTTGGACTCAATTTACCTTTTTTACTAAAATGAACCACACTCTTCATGGGCGAGACCTTCAAATGGACCCAATTACCAACCATAAATTCAAGATCCCTTCTCCTTACATCGACATAGGACTTTTGTCTACTTTAGGCTGTTTTCAATCTTTCCCTTGTCAACCTTACCTACCCTATGTCCTCCATAGGCAAATCCGGACCTAACAAAGCCATCTCCCCCACCTCAAACCATCAAATCAGGGACCTACAACGTCTACCATAGAGAGCCTCAAACGGAGCAATATCAATAGTTGAATGATAGCTACTATTGTAAGCAAACTCAATAAGTGGGAGATATTCGTCCCAATTATCCTTAAACTCAAAAACATAAGCTCTAAGCATATCCTCAAGAGTTTGGATAGTTCTTTCGGCTTGGCCATCCGTTTGAGGGTGAAAGGTCGCACTATGCCTTACCTTGGTACCAAGACCTTCTTGGAAGGACCTCATAAGTTAGAAGAGAATTGAGCACCACGATCTGAAATTATAGAAAAAGGCACCCCATGCAATCTAACCAACTCATGAATGTACAATTTAGCATTATCTTCGGCACCATAAGTAGTTATGACCAGTAGGAAATGAGCCGACTTTGTCATTCTATCAACCACAACCCTCTAGTCTTTGGCAACCAACCACAAAATCCATGTTAATTTCCTCCTTCTTCCAAGTAGGAATCTCCATATCTTGGGCTAGACCACCTGACCTTTGATGCTCGGCTTTCACTTTTTCGCAATTATGATAACTGGATACAAACTTAGCAATATATATTTTCATACCAGCCTACCAAAACACTTCCCTCAAATCTCTATACATTTTTATAAAACTGAGGCGAATAGAATAGGAAGTTTTATGAGCCTCATCTAAAATCTTCTTTCTCAAGTCATCAACATTAGGCACACACAGCCTACCTAGGTACCTAAGGGAACCATCTCCCCATTGGGAGAAAACCTCCACCTTACTATTGACATCCAATTTTTACCCTCCATGATAAAAATTAATCGTTGATCTTTTAATTTTTAACAATTTTAAATAATTATCTTTCGAAATGCAAAAAAAATATCTCCAAATAAATTTTATTTTATTTTAGGAGTTATCTTTAAATTAATTTATATTAATTAGTCTGGTAATCAAATTAATCAGTAGAATTCGATTTGATTGCCTTTAATTGGTTGTGCTTACAATTTCATATGGCCATTTTCTTAATCTCTTAAACTCTTGTTTTCCTTTCTTTTTCAAACCAATTGGTCCTTCTAGACAAAAATTGATCCATTTGCCTTTACTGACCCGGCACAAATTCCCTCTGACCCAGCCCAATCCATGTGTTTTCAGCAAAACATATACATATACATATGTTGTGACCCCACGCGCCCCAACCCTTTTCTTTTTCCTTCCTTCTTCTTCTCTCTCAGGTGCGCATCCCCTTCTCTTTTTCCGTTTCTTCTTCGCAAAACTAACCCGGCTAAAATCTAAATCGCTCAACGGTTTCTTCCCCAACCCAGTACATATGTGTTCAACCCGTACATCTCGAACCTGTGTGAATCTTCCAAGTGTCAAAATCCCCCGTCTAGCTCTTTCCTCACTCAAAAATCGACGACCCTGATGGTTTTCCATTTCAGGGATTCGTTTGGATTGTTGGAGTTGGATAGGATTGAGGGATTTTGAATTTCAAATTTCATCCAACAAATCCCTAATTTGACCCCGACATTTCCCCCATTTCGAACCCTAATCATCTCCTATAGAATCCCCTCTTCTTCCTCACTGTTGGGGGGCTATTTTTTTTTTCATCCTCAAGAAAGCACCTAGAATAACATCTAGTGTAGAACGGCCATTCTCAATCTGAAAAAACCATCAATAAGTTTTAAAGCTAGATCGACCCAGACAAATGTTGGAATCAGATTTTTTAAGTTAAGGAATATACGGACAAGCTTCCGTTGGTGGTGAAAAAAGCTCTCTCCCAGCTTGTTGAAATCCCAGTTTCTACTCCCAAATAGGTAATATCCTTAGCCACTTCACTCAATTTCTTTGAAGAATTGTGTTTTTCATTTAAGTTGTTTGATCATTTTTTTGGGATTTCTGTATGAATATCGGGATGTTGCACTCATTAATCTTGTTAAGTAGTGATGTTTAATGGCTATTTTCTGTTGGAGTTTTTTTTGTCTGTTTCTGCTGTATCATGGCGACTCGATGTTATGGTTTTACTGTTGAGTGGCAATGGTCTGTATTGCATGTGGGTTTCACATTTTCTTGTTCAATGTTTGTGTTTTCTTAATTGATTTGAAGCTTTTCCAGTTAAGTAATGCTTTAAATAGCTTATCCTTCACTATTCCAGTACCTAAAGGGTTAAATCTTTAACGCAAGCCTGAATTTCTGCTGAAATGTTGTCAAATCATGCGTTCGTGACATCTTCTTTCTGGTTTTGTGCATTTCCTATACTACCAAAAGATATATAGGTTTAGTTTAAGACATTTTGTATTGTTTCCATTGTTATTTTGTCTTAAGTTTCTTCTGTTTATCTTGTTTATATCTCTGACTTTGTTGAGCACTGTTACTCTCACTTAATCCTATTAATGGCTTGAGTTGTGTAGGAAATCCTCTGAGTTTTGAGTCTCTATTTATTATAGTGAAGTGTGTAGTTTTCCGTTGTAAAACATGTTTGAAAATCACTGTTTCAAGAGTTATTTCCGGTCAGTCTTACACCTGAATTTTTTTATGGATTTCAAATCTAGTTACTCCTTTGTTTAAATTTATTTTTCTTTCTTAAATGAAAGCGCTCAATCAGTCAAATAGTTGCCTATGTTCTATTAATTTTCCTTTTTCCACTAGCGTTTTCTTTTAACTATGGTTAGTCCTTATTATAATTTTGTTAAGTTGCTAAGAATCAAACTAGGGTTGACATGATATTATTTCTCAAAGACATGCTGTAATATTCAAAGTCTTGGTCTGTTTGATGATGTTTCACTCCTTAAAGATGTCAACTGCTTTCAGTCTATGAGTGTAACCTGCCTACTAAGCTATCAAGGTCGTTTGGTCTTCTTTTTGCTTGTTTTCTTTTCAGAATCTGAATGTGTTGAGTTGTATATGTCTTCGTAACTTCTGAAGTTTTGTTAAAAATGCATAAAATATAGTTGTACCCTCTGTTCGTACCCTTTTGTTTCAAGATTTATCTGTTGATTGGGTCCAAAATGAGTCAGTTTGGAGTTCATGTCTGTTAAATGCCATGATTTCGGTGTTCTTGTTGACTCTCCTGCCTCATTTTCATGTCTTAACTTCATTTGTTACTATCCTATCAAGATTGGGTCGAAGAATGTGCATTTGGGTCACTTTATATTGGTCAAGGATGCTATTAATATCTTCTCTGTTTATTGTCAACTTACCAGAACAAGCTTTGGTTGAAGTGATATTACTTTTTCTTGAAAATATGCCATAACCTCCATTAATTTCTTCGGCTTCGATAGTCTTTAAGTTTTTAATTCGAACTTCATGTCATGTTTAAGATTCTTGACTACTCATATAGTTGTGGTTTGGCAGTGTCTTTATTAATTTAGATTTTGAAGTTAAGTTGTAGTCATTTTACTCTGTTGCGTCCCATGTAATCGTTTGGTATAAATCTATCTCAGTTTTGTTATTATTCTCAGAAGTTTGAGTCATTGATTGTCTCCTCTTTTGCTCTTATCTCTCATTTTTAACCAGTCAAATGAGTCAGCCCTGTTTTTATACTAATTGAGCTGTTGTTTCTTGTTCAAATGACTGAGTTTTTTGTGATGTTGTGCACAATATTTGGTTTTGGTAAACATTATATCATCTCTGGAATCAGTTTTCTATAAGTTAATGGCATTTTGTGTGTTTAAATGGCGACAAACTGTGCTTCCTTTTCACTTGAGCATGTATTAAGACATTTCTTTGAAATCTGGCTCTTCCATGTGCCTTAAAAGGATCTAATCTTGTTTAGTTATAGTACAACAACTGATTGCTTCTATTTTATAGCTAAATAATAGGCCCCACTTGGTTTAACAAATAAAAGAGCAACCCATCGTGCTTTGGTTTGTAACATCTTAAGTTTTTCCTTTTCTTGTTATTTGAACCTTTGTTTCTGTCCCCATTCCCTTATACCTACCTTGGTCCTGCCATTTTTCAGCATATTAAGGCTTTTAGTTGATTTTGTTTGGCTCATTGTAGTGTATGAATTCTTTTCTTAATGTATCTTCCTGATTATATGCTAAACTTTGAACCCAGAGCATGTTTGGTTCGAGAGTCTTGGTTGTTGTCCATGCCCTTATTGGCTACTATTTGGATCTCGTTACTTCATCTTTGGAATTCTTCTCTTTATTTATTTTATTCCATTTTATGGTTTTCTTAATTTAACTGTGAGTATGGCTACATGTCTGTCCTAAAAGTTCTTTGAGTGTCTCCTTTGTTTCTAATTTTTAATCACTATTGTCGTTTATCTGCTAATCTTCAAGACTCTTGCATCTTTGTTAAGATTAGTTAGAATTGTTAGATATTAATTCTTGTTGTTTTCCTCTTCTTGCATGAACCACGATATCCGTGTTCATTGGGACTTTATCCTAGCATTTTCTCGAGTCAAGTCTTAGTTATGGTCAAAAGGAAGCTGCTACAGGTCACTCAGAAGCTGGAATCCGACTTTTGGAGGTATAAAATCAGCGGATGTACCCTGATATACACTAATATGCAGCAGATATACACTGAGTGTATATCACAGGATATGGGCCACAAGCCCATTTAGCAGGAGCAGCAGCAGGGGCGGCCCAAGAGGCCTTGTGGGCCGAATTTCCAGGAAAATAGCTTGCTGAAACATTGTATATACACTGGTATTCAGTGTATATACTGCAGTGATATACAATAGCAAAATAGGCAGAAGCCCAAAGAATGCAGAAGCTGGGCAGATATTTTAATTGGCTTGGAAAGCCCAAAGATTTTTTTTAGGACAGGTGGAGGATTGGGTCTGCCTACCAATCTTATTTTAATTCTTGAGGATTGGGTCTGCCTACCAATCTTATTTTAATTCTTCTTTCTTATTTTTGTATTTATACATTATTTGATATACTTGTTGTTTGATACTAACTCTAACATTTATTTTGTATTATTTGATTCTTATTAATCTAGTTGTTTCCCCAATATTGCCCCATTTATGTTAATTTTCATTATTAATGATTTTCCTAGTATTGGAGTTATTTATACAATTCATTTTGGTAAACTTTTGGTCCAAAATGTTAGTCATTTTCTCAAATCTAGTCAATTCTTTCTATGTTAGTCAACTTTGTCAAAATGTAGTTAATTTTCTGTCAAATTAGTCGAATGTTTTTAAAAAAATAGTCAATTTTCTCAACTTAGTCAATTTCTTTCAAATTTAGTCAAGTTTAGTTAAATTCTTTTAGATTTGGTCAAACTCTTTCAAGTTTAATCAACTTCTTTCAAAAGTAGTCCATTCCTTTCAAATTTAGTCAATCCTTTCGAACTTAGTCAACTCTTTCAAATTTAGTCAATTTTTTCGAACTTAGTTAACTTTTTCAAAGTCAATCAAATCTCTAAAAAGTTAGTCAATTTCCTAATTGTTGGTCAACCTCACGTTAACGGTCATTTTGAGTGATTAAATTCTTCTCAAAGTGGAAATTGAACCCATACCCTTCCTTTGACATATTTAAGAGATTTTTCTGTTAGATCTTTTAAAATGTTTATTGGTTTCCTAATTATCCTTAAAATTAGGTGGCCACTCTTCTTTCAAAATTTTCAAGAACTTGGTTTATACTTAAATTAATTGAGTATTAAATCGAACTTTCAAAATCAAAACTAAAGTCATTTTTCGAATTAACACTTACCATCTCTTACCAAGGCCTTCAATTCTAACAAGGTGGGGCCAAGATCTTGCTTTGCCTTGTCAACCTCTTCCAACCTAACCCCCAATCTAGCCAACTGATGAACCTCTCTAGCCACCTCCTTGCCACTATCATAAACATGAGCTAGGCTACCCATAGACACCCTACTTAGAGCATCAGCCACAACATTAGCCTTACCGGGGTGATAATGCACACTCGTATCATAATCTTTAAGAAGCTCTAAACTCCTTGTTTGTCTCAAGTTGAGATATTTTTGGCTGAACACGTACTGGAGACTCTTATGATCGGTAAACACATCAATATATACTCTGTACAAGTAATGACGTCAAATTTTCAAAGCAAATACCACAGCGGCAAATTCAAGATCATGGGTAGGATAATTCTTTTCATGCACCTTAACTTGTCTAGAGGCATAAGCTATCACCTTACCATTTTGCATCAAAACACAACCCAAACCAATTCTTGAGGCATCACGAACGCAACAAGCACTTCCAACCCTTCCTGTAGAGATAAGATAGGAGTAGAGACAAGCTTATCTTTCTAAATTTGGAAAATCTTCTTGCACTTATCGGTCCACACAAATTTTGCCTTCTTTTTGGTCGACTTAGTCACAGGAGAAGCAATAGAAGAGAACCCATTCACAAACCTATGGTAATAACCTACCCAACCCAAGAAACTTCTAATGTCCGATGGAGTCAAATGTCTAGGCCAATTTCTGTTTACCTCCATCTTTTCTGGATCCACCTTAATAGCATTAGCCAACACCACATAACTAGAAAAGTAACCTCTTTCAACCAAAACTCACATTTTTCATATTTGGCATACAACTTCTCCTCCCTCAAGATTTGCAACACCACTTTTAAGTAATGCACATGCTCCTCCTCACTATGGGAATAGATCAAGATATCATCAATAAATACCACCACAAACAAATCAAGGTAGGGTTTAAAGACCCTATTCATATGATCCGTGAAGATAGCTGATGCATTAGCCAACCCAAAGGAAATAACCACAAACTCATAGTGCCCATACCTAGTCTTGAAGGTCGTCTTAGGAATGTCACACTCCCTCACCTTCAGTTGGTGATACCCGGACCCCAAGGTGATTGGCTAGGCCTAATAAAACCCTTCTCCAACAAATCCCTCAATTGCTCTTTCAACTCCTTTAACTCCACCGAGGCTATCTGTTATGGGGGGGATAGAAATGGGTTGAGTATTGTCAAGGAGGTCTATGCAAAAATCTATTTTCCTTTTAGGAGGAACACCAGAAAGCTCATCGAAAAAGATATCAAGAAATGGATTAACCACCGGAACCAAATCTATAGGAAGGACTTTGGAGTCAACATCCCTAACCATCACAAGATGATAGAGACAACCCTTAGAAATCAACTTTTGGGCTTTAATGCAAGAAATAAATCTGCCCTTGACTACCACATCATGACTCTCCCATGTAAGGATGTGTTCATTAGGGAATTGGAATTTGACCCTATGGGTTCTAGAATCAATAAAACATAATATGCATGCAACCAATCCATCTTAAGAATGACATCAAAATTCACTATATCTGACTCAGCAAAATCACAAGGCAATATTTTATGCAAAATGAATATGAGACAATTTCTATAGAATCTTTTAGCATTAATGGATGCATCAATGGGAGTAGACACTTCATATGGTTCACACAATAATTCGGGTTAAACATGAAGCTCTTTGGCAAGACATGAAAAGGAGTAATAAAAGAAAGAGTGGCACCCGGTTCTATCAATGCATACACATCAAAATCAAAGTCTTTTCACATACCGATAACGACATCAGGCACCCCATCTACCCCTTGTCTCCCTTGAAGAGCATAGAACCAATTTTGCCTTGGAGAACCCCCTTGTTGGCCTCCTCTAGCCTCTTATTGGCCTCCTCTTGCCTTAAGACTCGCATTTGCACCTTGGCCTTGTGGATGGACATCTCTACTTTTGTTTTGATTACGAGGATAATCAATCATCTTATGTCCCACTTCCCCAACCATAACAAGCATTAGTGTTCCTCAAACATGGGCTATTATGGCCTCTACCACACTTTGGGCTTATGGGGTTAAGCAGCACACCACTTCCACCTTGGAATCTTTGATTATCATTAGCGAACCTTCTATTAGGAGCATTAGAAGACCCTTGACCTTGGAACTTGTGGTCTTCAGGAAACCGTCCACCCTTAGGATTTTGGAATCCATCTTCAAGAGGGGCCATCTGGCCTCACCCATCCTCCTCTTTCTCAACTTTTCCCCTTCTAATTATTTGGCATCAGTCATGAGGCGAAACAAGTCCATATCACCTATTAACATGGCAGCATGACATTCTTCATTTACCAAGCCAGACACACCCATCACAAAATTGTTCATCCTAGACTTTGGCTCGGCCACCAATTGTGGAGCACATTCCGAGAGTTGGTTGAACTTGAGGGAATACTCCCTCACACTCATCGACCTTGCTTTAGATTCATAAACTCCATCATTTTGGCCTCACTTAGTTCAATAGGGAAGAACCAATTATGAAATGCCGCCTTGAACTCGTACCAAAGGATGACATTATTATTCTCCTTCTCCACCTTCCATTGGGTGAACCAAATTTGGGCCACGCCTTTGAGTTGGTAGGACGCCAACTCCACTTTCTCCTCCAAACTAAAACCCATAATAGATAACATCTTGTACACCTCATCAGTAAATTCTTGAGAATCCTCATCCATTTTAGGCCCGTGGAACTTTGATGGGTTCATTCTTGTAAAATGCCTCACTCTAAAGGCCAGAGTAGGAGCATAAGGGGCTTGGGCCCCTTGGTTGATTTGATTAGTCATGGCATGGGCTAGCATGGTAATAACACCCCGAAACTCTTCATGAGCCACTCCCTCATCTTGAGGAGTTGGAAGGGCCAGTTGCTCCTCGACTGAATGAGCTCTCCTCAATCATCCTATTTGAATAGGCATGATCTAGCATAACAAAGAACATTCATTAGGGGAAAATTCTTTACTTAACTTCTATAGCACAACATAGACCATGAAGAAGGGAAACATCTCCTAAAACGCCTCTTGCCTCTTACTCATAGTTGTGGTGCACTTCACAACCATGAAGAAGACTCTAATCAATGCGGTTTGTTGGATTTCAAGGGCCATTAACAACCTAGTGCTCTGATACCAAGGTTGTCATGACCCTGGCCTCGAACCTCGAGGTGACATGATGAATGGGAACCCCAAAGGACCCCAAACAAGCCTCTTAGCATATTATTTACACATCCTTTATGATGGAAGAACTTAAACAACAACAAGAGAGCATAAAAAGGATCAAGGGACTACAGGTAGTATTTGATAGCATAAAACATTGGATACTCAAGAGTCTAGATCATAGCTTAATTACATCACTTGTCTAACAGCACCTCTAGCATAGATTGGGCGATGGCCCAAAAAACTTTGTAAGCTCACCCTCGTCATACTAAAGTTCAACATAAAGTAATGACATAAGCAAGAGTAACATAACTAGTGTCCCCAAACTCAAAGACTCGCCAAAGCTTATCTTTAAGATGTCAAATCTAGCCACGTGGAGGATGATCATGAGGAGCATCGGTCATTACATGGTAATATCATGTAGGCATAGAATATATGTTAGTACGTTTGAATGTACTGAGTACATAGGACACAATATAATAAGAGATAGGAAGCATAGTCAAAATGCATAATCATAATCAAGGGATAGTATATTAACAACATGGCATTCATGATCAATGCTTGAAGTAAAACATGCTTGTATAGAACATAATACATATGTAGGAAGGGACTATATCCATATAGCCCAAGCAAGCTTTGCATGAACACAAGGCTTGACACCCCTTTGGAAGGTGATTGAGGTACATACCCTCACCAAGGTACTACGGGCTTGTCACCCCCTATAAGGCGATTGAGGTACATACCCATCGACAAGGTAGTATAGGCTTGCTACCACCTGACAATGTAATTGAGGCATTTACCCCTCAACGAAGTAGTACGGGCTTGTCACCCCTAGATAAGGTGATTGAGGTACATAACCCTCAACAAGGTAATATGGGCTTGCAACCTCCCGGAAAGGAGATTAAGATATTTACCCCTCAACAAGGTAGTACGGGCTTAACACCCCTCGACGAGGAGATTGAGGCTTAACATACCCTCAACTAGGTGATTGAGCTTAACACCCCCTAACAAGGTGTGGTCAAAATTTACAACACCATAGATAGTTTTCATGAATTCACCACAAACATACATTACTTTCATCATCATAAAGTCACTTGACTCATAGGTCGTGCAATAGATTATCAATAACTCAAGAATCCTTCACTGAACATTTCATCAAACAAATGGCGGGTGTGTAATGCTAGTTCAAAATCATGTGATTCAAGAGTGAAATCATATAAGGAAACTAAATATAAATCAATCGACAAACACTTGGTAACAGCCCCATATAAGATATATTGAAACCCCTCATCAAATCTCTTAATAGATCATAGATTCATAGCTCAAAACACACTTAAACAGTTGACATTTCATGAAACCCTAGCATAGTTTATAATCAATTTCATGTTAAGAGATACCCATAGATAATCCAACTTGAAAACATGCAATTTACATAAAAAGAAAGGTTGGGCACCATGGGTGAAAGAATCCATTGGTTTAAATCCTCATACCTTAACTTTGCGGATTTCCTTAATGAAGATTTATGTGAGAGCTTGAAGCTTGAATGAAATTTTTGAAATCCAAAAATGAGTTTGGGACACTTGAATTTAGTTGAAATATTTAGCTAAGTGTTAGAGAGGGTTTTGAGAGTATGTTGAGTGATATAGGTTTGAAAAATGACTAACTATAGGTGTTTTGACGGATAGGAGGATAGGGGACCAAGACCCCAAAGTCTTAGGCCGAAATAGGAAAACTAGTCAACAAAATTCATATCCCCATGCCCCTGGCGCTTCACGCCTCGAGCGCAGATCGACACTAGATAAGAGTTTTTTTTGAAAAATAAAATTTTGCTACAGTTAATTTGAAATTGGGGTTATACCCATTTCCCACCCAATTTGCCCCCTGATCATGAATACGAAGTCGACTTTTCGATAGCACATATGAATTCTTGAGACACATATAGAAATTATGATTATAAGTATTTTTGAGATAGATTTTTAGGCCCTTTTTGTGGCATTTCATGAGGAAAGGAAACAAGAAAGGGAGGAGATTAGAAATAAGACGGATAAAACCTCTGGCCATGAGGTTAGGAAGAGAGGAAATAGGAATAGTAATAAGTTTCAGTCCTGGCCCGCACGTCATTTGCTAGTGCTCCAGCACCCAAAAATTTAAATAAGCAGAAGTCCTAGAATTTTTTAGCCCAAGGGTCTTAATTTTGGATAGTATGACTTTAGGCTCACAAGGTAAGCCACAATGTGGAAAATGTGGTTGACTACACTTGGAGAAATGTCTTGAGGGAGAAGATGCATGCTACAAGTATGGCCAAATAGGTCATTTTTAGAGAGATTATCCAAAGTGGGCTAACAAAGCAAATGTTTCTACACTAATACCACTAGCTAGAGGAAATCAGAGGGGTGCTACCTCGCTGATCGGGGCTACAAATTTTTTATATGCCATAGGTAGTCGTCAAGATCAAGAAAACTTCCCCGGATATTATGACGAGTATGATTTGAGTCTCTACTCCTGGTTGTTATTCTTTGGTGGATCCTAGTGCCACTCTATCTTTTATCACATCTTATGTGGCTAGTAGATTTTTGATCCTTCCTGAGTGCTTGCTTGAGCCATTTTCTGTTACTACCCCTATTGGCAAGTTTATTCTATCTGAGAGAAATTATAGAGATTGCCTAGTGTCCATGTATCATAGGGATACTCATGCTGATTTGATTGTGTTAAAGATGGTTGCCTTCAATGTGATTCTTAGCATGGACTGGCTTCACGCCTATTATGCCACTATTAATTTTAATACCCGAATTATCAAATTCCAGTTTCCAAATGAGCCTGTCATAGAGTGAAAGGGTGATTCTATTGCACATGGGTGTAAGTTTATTTCCTAAGTTAAGGCTAGAAAGTTAATCTCAAAGGGATGTATCTACCATCTTGTGCGAGTCAAGTTAGATGATGTTGAGCCTCCTATCCTTGAGTCTATTTCGGTTATGAATAAGTTTCTTGAAGTATTTCCTGAGGATCTACCTGGAGTCTTTCTCAATAAGGATATTGACTTCGGAATTGAAGTTCTTCTTAACAACCAGCCTATCTCCACTCCACTAGATAGAATGGCCCCTGCTGAGTTGAAAAAGTTGAAGGATCAACTGAAAGATTTGCTAGAAAAAGGCTTTATTAGGCCAAGTATCTCACCATGGGATGCCCCAATCCTGTTCCTGCGAAATAAGGACGGTTCCCTTTGATTGTGTATTAACTACCGCTAGTTGAATAAGGTGACAGTCAAGAATAAGTACCCCTTTCCGAGGATTGATGACTTGTTTGACCAACTTTAGAGTGCCACTATTTTTTCCAAGTAGATCTCTGATTAGGCTTTCACCAGTTGAATGCAAAAGAATGTAACATCCCAAAGATGGCTTTTTGAACTCAATATAGTCACTTCAAATTCTTGGTAATGTCTTTTGAGATGATAAATGCACTTGCAGTCTTCATAGACCTGAGGAACAGAGTATTCAGACAGTGTCTTGACATGTCTTTTATCATGTATATTAACAATATTTTGGTGTATTCCAGAGATGAGGAGGAGCATGCTAATCACCTTGGAATCGTTTTTTGCAGACACTCAAGGATAATGAGTTATATGCAAAGGTTTCAAAGTGTGTTCTTTGGCTCAAATCTATGGCATTCCTAGGCCATTTGGTTTCAGACGATGGCATATACGTGGACACTCAAAAGATTGAGGCGGTCAAGAATTGTCCTAGACCAACCTGTCCCACAGATATAGAAGTTTTTTGGGTTTGGCCAGCTACTACACAGATTTGTTGAAGGATTTTCATCCATATCTACACCATTTACTAGATTGGCTCAGAAGAAGGTCAAGTTTCAATGGTCTGATAACTATGAGAAGAGTTTCCAAGAGTTGAAAATAAGGTTGACTATTGCCCCAGAGTTGACCTCGCTCGATGGAGCTGATAGGTTTGTTATTTATGGGATGCCTCAACAGTGGGATTAGGATCTGTATTGATGCTGAAGGGTAAAGTTATTTCTTATGCTTCCAGGAAACTCAAATTGCAGGAGAAGAATTATCCCACACATGACATGGAATTGGCAGCGGTGGGGCTTGCTATCGAACTATGGTGTGACTATCTATATGGAGTGAATGTCAATGTATTCACAGACCATAAGATCTTGCAATATGTTTTCACCTAGAAGGAGATTAATATGATGCAGAGGAAATGGCTTAAGCTACTGAAGGACTATGACATGAGCATCTTTTACCACCCTGTTAAAACTAACGTAGTTGCTGATAATCTTAGCAGGTTATCCTTGGGAAGTAACTCCCATGTCAAGAAAGGAAAAAAGCACTTGGCTAAAGAGGTTCATAGACTAGCATGATTGAGAGTTCAATTAGATGAATCTGGTGAAGGTGGAATTCTTATGCACAATGGGTTTGCATCATTGCTAATGGTAAAGGTGAAAGAGAAGCAAGATCAATATCCCGTTGTAATACAATTGAAGGCAAATGTGCATAAACAGAAAGTGATGGCTTTCGCCAAAGAGGGAGATAGAGTATTGAGGCACCAAGGTTGATTGTGCATCCCAGATGTGGATGATGTTTGAGAGAGGATCATGACAGAGGCCCATAATTCTAGATATTCCATCCATCCAGGACCGACTAATATTACCACGACTTGAGAGATATTTATTGGTGGAGTGGGATGAAGAAAGACATTCCTGAGTTCATTTCCAAGTGCCCAAGTTACCAATAAGTTAAAGTTGAATACCAAAGGCCATATGGAGTAGCTTAGAATTTTGAGATTCTAGAATAGAAATGGGAGATGATTAATACGGATTTCATCACAGGCTTACCTAGGTCCCGCAGATAGCATGATTTAATTTGGCGGATAGTTGATCGGATGACAAAATTTACACATTTCTTAGCAGTAAAAATGATAGGCACTATAGAGGATTATGCCCGGCTATACATAAGAGAGATTGTTAGATTGCATGAAGTCCCCTTGTCTATCATCTCAGATAGAGGAGCCCAATTTGCTGCTTAGTTTTGGAGATCTCTCTAGAAAGTGTTGGTGTCAATGGTAAACCTGAGTATTCTTTTCCACCTTTAGACTGATGGTCAAGCAGAGCGAACGATACAAACTTTGGAGGATATGTTAAGTCTTGCATCATTGACTTCAAAGGTAGTTAGGATGACCACTTGCCTCTGATTGAGTTTTCCTGCAGCAATAACTTTCATTCAAGTATCAAAATGGCTCCTTATGAGGCCCTCTATGGTAGAAAAGGTAGATCACCAATTGGGTGGTTCGAAGTAGGTGAAGCAGGGTTGATTGGGCCAGACTTGGTACACCAAGCTATGATGAAGGTAAAGATTTTCCAAGAGAGATTGAGAACCAAACAAAGTTGTTAGAATTAGTACACTGATGTTAGGAGAAGGGACCTAGAGTTCGAAGTGAATGATTGGGTATACTTGAAAGTGTCACATATGAAAGGTCTAATGAGATTTGGGAAGAAGGGAAAGTTGAATCATCGATAGATTAGTCCCTTCCAAATTATGAAGAGAGTGGGAAACGTGGCTTATGAGTTGGAGCTACCACCAGAGCTGGCAGCCATCCATCCAGTCTTTAACATTTCTATGCATCAGAAGTGTTTGGGAGATCCGTCCTTGGTTAGTCCTGTTGAAAGCATTAGGGTGAAGGATAGTTTGAGTTATGAAGAGATCCCAATCCAAATCCTTTATCGTCAAGATTGCAAGTTGAGAACTAAAGAGGTTGCTTCTTTAAAGGTGTTGTGGAGAAGTCAATCCTAAAACGCCATAAAATGTTCATCAGAATGCCCATAACAGTAATTTTGATATATCTCAAAATCTGTGCGTGATATCAAAAATCTGACTTCATATTCTTGATAAGGGGGAAAATTGAGTAGCAAATGTGTATAACCCCGATTTTAGAAGACCTGTAGTGAAAAATGTATTTTTCTAATTTTTTGAAAAATAGTGGTTGTACACGTTTGGTCTGTGATGCGGACCCATCATGGACCAGTGTTAATTTTTCCTTGTATCTTCATTTCGGCCCAAGGGCATTAGGATCATGGCCCCATGACTATTTACATGTGAAATCTCTCATACATAGCCATTTTTTATCTCTATATCACTCAAAACCCACTCTAAAACCTCTCCAACGCTCTAAAAACTCTCGTGGCTAGACGGATTGTTCAAGTTAGCTTATACTAAGTCCTCAACTCTGGGGACAGTATCTATCTTCTCTCAAGCTTATGTTTAGACTATGTCTTCTATGTTGGGATTACCTGTTAATATCATTAAGAGGGTGAGCCCAGTTGCTTATCTTGGCCCCCGCAAGTATCTAATGATTAGATGTGTTATTGGACATATTATGTATCTATGCTATGAACCTTGACACTCTTTTTTCTTGGTGTTTATGATATGAAAAATTTACTCTTAGTCCTAATTCCCCTTGTTCGTGCTTATCTCTTATTGTCATTTGAATTGCTTCCGCGATCAAGATGTGTAATGATATGTTGTGAGGCTTGTTTGGGGTTCCTTCTGTTCCCTATTAGCCGATCACATCTAGGCCCTAGGTTTAGGTCGTGACAAGCTTCATGTTAGTCTTGAATTGTTGTGTGAACCTTATGAAGTGCCTACCCCATTGGTGAGTCCATTGTTCTTAAAAGAGTCTACATAAATTATCCCGTATTCATTTTGCATAAAGTCTTGACTTGTGATTTTTTCAAATTAGATATAGCAGATTTTGATGTAATTCTTAGGATGAATTAGTTGCATGCATATTATGCTTCTACTGATTGTAGAACATGTAGGGTTAAATTCCAATTCCCTAATGTGCCTGCCCTTGAGTGGGAGAGTCATGATGTGGTTGTCAAAGGTAGATTCATTTGTTGTCTTAAAACCCAAGAGTTGATTTCTAAGGGTTTCCTTTATCACCTTGTGAGGGTTAGGGATGTTGAGTCCAAAGTCCTTCCTATTGAGTCAGTTCCAGTTGTTAATGAGTTTTTCGATATCTTTCCCGATGAGCTTCCCGGTGTTCCTCCCGAAAGGGAAATAGACTTTGCTATAGACCTCCTTCCCTATACTCAACCTATTTTCCTTCCCCATTACCTTATGGCCCGACGGAATTGAAGGAATTAAACAATCAATTGAGGTTTGTTGGAAAAGGGTTTCATAAGGCATAGTAAATTACCTTGCAGTGCACCGGTGTTATTTGTGAAGAAAAAAGATGGTTCTCTTAGAATGTGCATTGATTAGCAACAACTTAATAGAGTTAGCATAAACAACAAGTATCCTCTACCAAGGATTGATGAGCTTTTTGATCAACCACAAGGGACTAGTCACTTTCCTAAGATTGATCTTCAGTCCGAATATCACCAAGTGAAAGTGAGGGAGTGTGATATTCCCAAGACAGATTTCTAGACTAGGTGTCGACACTTTGAGTTTGTGGTTATGTCATTTGGGTTGACTAATACATCGACCATATTTATGGATCTCATGAATAGGGTCTTTAAACCCTACCTTGATATGTTCGTGCTGGTCTTTATTGATGATATCTTGATTTATTCCCATAGTAAGGAGGAACACGTGAATCAGTTGAGGGTGGTGTTGCAAATCTTGAGAGAGGAGAACCTACATGAAAAATATGAAAAATGTGAGTTTTGGTTGAAAGAGGTTGCTTCTCTAGGGTATGTGGTGTTGGGTGATGGCATTAAGGTGGATGCTAAGAAGATGGAGGTGATTAGCACTTGGCCTAGACCTTTGACTCTATCAGGTATTACATGTTTCTTAGGTTTGGTGGGTTATTATCAGAGGTTTGTGAATGGCTTTTCTTATACTGCTTCCCCTATAACAAAGTTGACCCAAAAGAAGAAAAAATTCATGTGGACCGATGATTGCGAGAACAGTTTCCAAACATTGAAAGATAAGCTTGTCTCCGATCCTATCTTGGCTCTAGTGGAAGAGTTCTTTCTATATTATGATGCCTCAAGAATTGATTTGGGGTATGTTTTGATGCAAAATGATAAGGTGATACATATGCCTCTAGGAAACTTAAGGTGCATGAGAAGAATTATCCCAGCCATGATTGATTTGGCGATCGTGGTATTTGCTTTGAAAATTTGGCGTCACTACTTTTATGAGGTTCACCTGTTGATGTGTTTACCAACCACAAGATTCTCTAATATATGCTCACCCAAAAATATCTTAACTTGAGACAAAGAAGGTGCTTAGATCTTCTTAAAGATTATGATATGAGTGTACATTATCACCACGACAAATCTAATAGTGTGGCCAATGCTGTAAGTAGAGTGTCCATGGGTAGTCCAGCTCATGTTGAGGATAGAGGCAAGGAGGTGGCTTGAGAGGTTCACCGGTTGGCTAGTTTGGGGGTTAGGTTGGATGAAGCCTGTAATGGTGGTGTAGTGGTTGTTGATGGTTCTAAATCTTTTTTAATTGAGGAGGTAAAGGCAAAACAAGATCTTGAACCTTCATTGTTAGAGTTGAAGGCCTTGGTGAAAGATGTCAAGTGGAGGTTTTCTCCCAAAGTGGAGATGGTGTCCTCAGGTACTAAGGTAGATAAAATGTGCAAAATATGGATGATTTGAATGAATTGATCTTGAAGGAAGGCTATAATTTATTCTATCCATTCACCCCGTTTCTATAAAGATGTATAGACACTTGAAGGAGGTGTATTGGTGGAGTGGTGTGAAGAGGGATATTGCCAAGTTCATATTCGAATGTCACAATTACCAACAAATCAAAGTTGTACATCAAAGGATGGGTGGCCTAGCCCAAGATATAGAGATTCCTACTTGGAATTGGGAAGAGATCAGCATGGATTTTGTGATTGAGTTGCCTAAGACTAGGAAACATTTTGACTCTATTTGGGTTGTTGTGGATAGAATGATGAAGTTGACTCACTTCCTACCGATTAAAACTACCTATGGTGCCAAAGATTGCGAAGTTGTACATCATGAGTTGGTTAGGTTATATGTGGTGCCCTTGTTGATCATGGTGCTCAATTCACTTCTCACATTTGGAGATCCTTCCAAAGAGGTCTGGGTACTAAGGTTAAGCTTAGCACGACTTTTCATCCTCAAATATATGGCCAAGTTGAGAGGACTATCCAAACTATTGAGGATATGCTTAGGGCTCATGTTTTATAGTTTAAGGGTAGTTGGGATGAACATCTTCCACTTATTGTGTTTGCTTACAACAATAGCTACTACTCAAAAATTGGTATGGCTTCTTTTGAAGCTTTATATGGTAGGTATTGTAGATCCCTGGTTATGTGGTTTGAAGTAGGGAAGATGGCTTCACTAGGTCTGGATTTAGTCATGGAGGCCATGGAGAAGGTGAGGTTGATAAAAGAGAGATTGGAAACAGCCCAAAGAAGACAAAAGTCCCATTTCAATGAGAGGAGAAGCGAATTTGAGTTTAAGGTTGGTGATTAAGTTTACTAGAAAGTCTCACCCTTGAAGGGTGTGGTCCGATTTAGCAAGGAGGGGAAATTGAGCCTAAGGTTTGTGGGTCCTTATAATGTTTTGAGGAGAGGGGGTAAGGTTGCATATGATTTAGAGTTTCCTATGTATATGAATATGGTTCATCCAGTCTTTTGTGTGTCCACATTGAGAAAATGTGTGGGTGACCCAAGTGCTATAGTGCCCTTAGAGGTTGTGGTTGTTATAGAAGATAATTTGTCCTGTGAAGAGGTCCCGGTGGAGATTTTGGATAAACAAATAAAGAGGTTGAGAAAAAAAGAGTAGCTTCTATAAAGGTCTTTTGGAGGAATCGACAAGTTAAAAGTGCCATATGGGAACCTGAGGCAGACATAAGAGAGATATACCCATATCTTTGCCATCCTACTCAAGACGAAGGTACTAATGTATGTCCATTATATGATTTAAAGTCTTAAGTTTCAGCCCTCATGTCATGTTGCATGCATTCATGTTTATGTTAACAAGTTTTTGGTGTTTTTTGACTTTCATGTGGATTTTTTTGAAAATGATGTTTAGGTGCATTTGTTGCATTCTTGTCGGGCTAAAATCTTCATCATTACTTCTCTTATGCATATTTCTTTGACATTCAGGGATGAATGTTCCCAATGGAGACATCTTGAAATTCCCCAAAATGTGCTTCAGAATGCCCATAATCGTGATTTCCATATATTTCAAAATTCGTGCATGATATAAAAAATCCAACTTCATATTCTTGATTAGGAGAAAAATTGAGTGGGAAATGGGTATAACTCGAATTTAGAAGACCTGTAGTGAAAAATTATTTTTGGTAATTTGTCAAAAAATAGTGGTCGTACGCATTTGGTCCATGACATGGACCTATCGCGGACCAGTGTTAGTTTTTCCTTGTTTATCCATTTCGTCCCAAGGGCAGTAGGGTCATGGCGCCATGTCAATTTACATGTGAACTCTCTCATATATAGCCATTTTTCAACTCTATATCACTCAAAACTCTCTCTAAAACCTCTCCAACACTTTATCAAATCTCACATTGGGTATCTCCTATTATGAAATATGTGCATGAATGATGTTGGAGTTTTATCAAATTTTGTTTATTATGCATGAATATGTATTTGAAGCTTATACTATGAGTTGATATTTGTCTACTGAGACTATGCATGATTTGAGCTATGAAAGCTATGAACTATGATGAACTTTTGAGATGGATTTCATGATACCCAATTTGGGGTTTTACTATGATGTTGGTGTATTGATTTTCAATTGATTTACCTATCTTGCTATACTCTTGAATTGCATGATTTTGAATAAGCATCATGTGCCCACCAGTGTTTGATGAAATTTCAAGTCAAGAATTCTCAATTTATTTATATGTTTTACAAGTCAAGTGACTTCTTGAAAAATATGGGCTTTCAAGTATGTATTACATTCATGAAATTATTTATGATTTTACAAGTATCAAGTTAAGCACTATTTCAAGATTTTACCTCATGTGAGTCATTCATATTAAAGCAAGGGTTCATGTATAATTGTTTACTCTCATTTTCAAGTTAGACTCACAACTAGAGGTCAAGCATATTTCAAGAGTTGTTCATGTCATTTTTCCATGTTTCTTACAAGCTATACAAGTTATGATTATTTCAAGTATTCTGTGGGAGTCTATTTAGCATCGATTGAGGTTTAAGATAGGGGATCCACTAAGGGGTCCTTACATAAGTCTTTTGTCTCTAAACTATGTGCCATAATAGGATTATTTATTACCCTTGCTATACTAGTGGATCAATCTAGTCATGTTATCATATTTGGTTTACCTTGGCAAGTAGACCACATCTAGCCGAGGGTGTCATGCCCTCCACCTCACCAAGGGGGTGTCATGCCTTGGGTTCCAAGTTATAGCTACTTGGTCTTTGTCAGTTACAGTCTCCTCTCACAATATATTATGTTCTGTGCAAGTTGAATCATTTACGAGCATGTTTTTACTTCGAACATTCATCATGCATGCCATAGCGAAATTATACTTATCTATTGCCTATGATTATACATTTTGACTATATTGGCTTATGTCTTATTGCATTGAATCCTACATACTTAGTATGTTCAAACGTACTAATGCATACTTTTTGTCTACATGATATTACCATGTAGGAACCAGAGTTCTTTTCGATCATCCTCCACATGGCTAGTGCGATCCCTTGAACATAAGTTTTGATGAGTCCTCAAGTTTGTGGACAATATCTATTTTCTCATGCTAATTTAAGACTTCTTTATGTTGAACACTTGATATTATGAGGGAGAGCTCAGAATGTGTCTTGACCCCCACTCCATTCCAAGTTAGAGGTGTATGTTGGATATTATGACATATTTATTCTATGAGCTTGACTCTTTGGGTTGTCTTTGGACTTCCCATACACCGTGTTATTTCTAGGCCATAGGCTCGAGTCGTGACAAATTCGTTGAAGATGCTTCATGGGAAGCTAAAAAGGGCATGAAGGCCAGATACCCTCACCTATTCATGTCTTCTAATGATGAAATTAATGGTATTAATTCATTTTTATTCTTTGAGTTACTTTCCCATTGTTGAGTTGAGTTCTTATCCCTGAGTTGATGCCTCTCTTGAGTCTATATTTGAGATGCATGTCTTTAATAGTATTCGTGCTTAATGATGATGTTAGAAGTAGTCCCTCCATTTTGAATCATGAGTTGAGGTTGATTTTTGGAGTATGAGTATTTCAGTATCAAAGTGTTTGAGTTCCTTCATGATAAGACTCCTAGTTGTTCATTATTCGAGGAAGAAAGATCCTAAGAGGGAGATATTTGTGACACCTCGTAACTCTATTTTCACATGTACTTATGTTTGAAACCTCATTATTATTGTGGGAAGTGTATTAGGGTCATAAGAGATCTCTAGTACTTAGACAAGTTCAAAACTTTTTTATAAATTGAGTTTCTAGTGTCAGATGCAAGGGTCAACTTTAAATGATCATAACTCTTAGCACACGAAGAATTAGATATACCATGACCTACCAAATGAAAAGTCTTTGAATTCGTTTCCAATGAAAAAATTATTATACTTGAGAATGCTAGAGCGAAGTGGAAATATGAAACCTAATATAGGCCGTGGAAAAAAGTACAGCCCATCTACTAACTCGTGGATAAAGTCCTGAAAATCTATGTTTTTGGTCCTAGACTTTACGGACTAATCTACTGGTCATAAATACCTCTATGGGCCATGGATTATGCTCGTGAAATTGATCAGAGACCCCAAAATTGGCCTAAAAGTTTACTTAAGGGTCCCTAGGGAACATGATACTAGCCGTAGATAAGCTCATACACGACTATTGAGAGCTTTTTAACAAAAGCTATTTTGGTCTTTTTACACCCTTTCCAAGCCTAAATTCCACGTTTTACACCTAAATAAAGCTCTAAATATGTCATCTCAACCTTTTTATGTTAAACACTCTCTCAAACATAGATCAAGGGTTCAAAGGAGAAAAAGGCTAGGGTTTGAAGCGAAAACTTGAGAATTCTTCCAATCTGTTCTAAGACACAAAATTTCCAAGTATGTAAGGCTACCCAAAACATGGATTATATTCTTTCATGTGCCCCATACCCTAAGTTGCTGGAATTATGAGTGAGTTAAGTCTTCAATGAATGTATCTTGAAGGTTTTTCAAATGCTAATATACTTCTATATAATCTTGCACGAATCACTATTTTTATGAGTTAAATACTTGAAATAGATTATTTTGCCATACTACATGAATGTACAACTTAGCATAGTCTTCAGCACCATAAGTAGTCTTAACTAGTGGGGAATGAGCTTAATTTGTAATTTTATCAACCACAACACAAACTAACCCAGCAGGCATCACAATACACTTCCAACCCTTCCGATAGAGACAAGATGGGAGCAGAGACAAGCTTATCCTTCAAGGTTTGGAAACTCCTTTCACACTCATCGGTGTATACAAACTTAACCTTCTTTTGAGTCAACTTAGTCATGGCAGAAGCAATAAAAGGGAACCCACTCACAAACCTCTGGTAGTACCCCGTTAAGCCTAAGAAGCTTCTAAAGTGCGATGGGGTCAATGTTCTAGGCCAATTTCTAATCACATGTTTATTTTTAGGGTCTACCTTAATACCATCCTCCGACACCACATGACCTAGAAAGTCAATCTCTTTCGACCAAAATTCACACTTCTCATATTTAGCATATAACCTTTCCTCCCTCAATCATTGTAGCACTACCCTCCAATAAGCCACATGCTCCTCCTCACTATGAGAAAAGATCAAAATATTATCAATGAAAATCACCACAAACAAATCAAGGTAGGGTTTAAATACCCTATTCATAAGATCCATGAAGATAGCCGGTGCATTGGTCATTCTAAAAGATATAACAATAAATTCATAATGCCCATTCCTTGTCTGGAAAGTCGTTTTGGGAATGTCACACTCCCTTACCTTCACTTGATGATACCCAGACCGAAGATCAATCTTCGAGAAGTGACTAGCCCCTCGAAGTTGGTCAAACAAATCTTCAATTATTGGGAGAGGGTACTTATTCTTGATGATAACCCTATTAAGTTGTCGATTGTCAATACACATTCTAAAAGACTCATCCTTCCTCTTCACAAACAACATTGGTGCACCCCAAGTTGATTGGCTAGGCCAAAACAAACCCTCCTCTAACAAGTACCTTAATTGCTCTTTTAATTCCTTTAACTTTGTCGGGCCATACGGTAAAGGGAATATAAATGGGTTGAGTATCAGGAAGGAGGTCTATACCAAAGTCTATTTCTCTATCGGAAGAAACACCGAGATGGTCACATGGAAAGACATCAAGGAACATATTCACCACCGAGACCGACTCTATAGGAAGGACTTTGGGCTCAACATCCCTAACTCTCACAAGATGACAGAGACACCCCTTAGAGATTAACTTTTGGGCTGTAGTGCAAGAGATAAATCTACCCTTGACGACTACATCATGTCTCTCAAACTCAAGGACGGTTTCATTTGGGAATTAGAACTTGACCCTATGGGTTCTACAATCAATAGAGGCATAGTATGCATGAGACCAATTCATCCCAAAAATAACATTAAAATCAACCATATCCAACTCAGCAAGATCAAAAGGAAATATTTTATGCAAAATGCAAATGGCATAATTTCTGTAGACCTTTCTAGTAATAATAGATGCACCAATGTGAGTAGACACCTCATAAGACTTAATAATTTGGGCTCAACATGAAACTTTTTGGGAAAAAAAGGGTAACAAAAGAAAGTGTGGCACCCGGGTTTATCAATGCATATACATCAAAATCAAAGATATTCAGCATATTGGTGATGACATCGGGTACCTCATCAACCCCTTGTCTCCCTTGGAGTGCATAGAAACGATTATGCCTTGGGGAACCACCTTGTTGACCTCCTTTCGCTAGAGGAACCACATTAGCACCCCAGCCTTGTGGATGAACATCCTTATCCTTGTTCCGGTTACGAGGGAAATCCATCATATTGTGGCCTACTTCCCCACAACTATAGCAAGCATTAGTAGCCCTTAAGCATGCGCCACCAGGACCTTTACCATATCTTGGACACATAGCATTGGGCCCTACACCACCATCACCTTAGACCCTTGGGTATTCATTGGCAAATCTCCTACTAGGAGCATGAGAAGACCCTTGGCCTTGGTGAAACTGTCCACCCTTGTGACTTTGGAACTTACTATCAAAATAGGCCCGCTTGGCCTCATGACACCTTCTCTTCCTCAATTTTTCCCTCTCCAATTATTCTTCATAAGTCATCAAGCAGGATAAATCCATGTCACCTACAACATCGCGGTACGACATTGTTCACTTACCAAATCGGATACAGCCATCACAAACTTATTCATTCTAGACCTTGGGTCAACAACTAAGTAAGGAGCATATTTTGAGAGTTGGTTAAACTTGAGGGTATACTTCCTCACACTTAAAGACTCTTGCTTCAAATTCATGAACTCCATCATTTTGGCCTCCCTAAGCTCAAGAGGAAAGAACGGGTTGAGGAAAGCTTCCTTAAATGCCTCCTATAAAATCCCATTGTTGTTCCCCTACTCCTCCTTCCATTGAGTATACCATATTTGTGTCACCCCCTTGAATTGGTAAGCTTCCAACACCGCCTTCTCTTACGAACTCACACCCATGATAGAAAATCTTTATAAACCTCATCAATAAACTCTTGAGGTTCCTCATCCACTTTAGACCCATTGAACTCTGTTGGGTTCATCCTCAAAAAGTCCCTCACCCAAGATTCTAGAGTAGGAGCATGAGGGGCATGGTCCCCTTGGTTGGCTTGATTAGCTACAACTTGAGCTAGAAAATTGAGAGCATCCCGGAGCTCACTATGAGCTGGTTGTTCCTCGCGTGTGAGGGCTTTTCTTCCTTTTGTGTTAGGCATGTTCAAGTATAGCAAAATACAATCATTGGTGCAGAAATCTTACCTTAACTTCTATAGCACGACATAGAGTAAGAAGAAGGAAAAGATTTCCTAAAACACCTCATAGCCTCTTACTCATAGTTGTGGTGCACAATACAACAATGAATAAGACTCTAATCAACGCGGGGTGTTGGATGTTAAAGACCATTAACAACCTAGTGCTCTGATACAAAGTTTGTCATGACCCAAGCCTAGGGCCTAGATGTGACACGACATATGAGGAACCCGAAGAGACCCCAAGTAAACCTCCTAACATATCATTACACATTTTTAGTCGCGAAAGCAAAAAAATAGTGATATAGAATAGTAAATAGGGATAAACGGGGATCTGGGATGTCTTTCATATCATAAAACATTAAGAGAGGCAAAGAGAATCAATCTCATAGCACAATTACATAACTTGTCCAACAGCAACTCTAAACATAGAACTTAGCAGGGGCTCAGAAAAGCAATTGGGCTCACCCTCATAGTCATAAGTTGCCAATAAAAGGAGCAAATAGATAGCATAATCAAGAGAAGTATATCCTCGGAGTTGAGGACTCACCAACCTGCTTTGGGGGAAATCATACAATCCATGTGGAGGAGGCGGATGATCAAGTGGTGCTCTGGTTCATACATGGCAACATCATGTAGGCATAGAATATGCGTTAATATGTTTAAATGTACTAAGTATGTAGGATTCAATGCAACAAGAGATAGGCAACATAATCGAAATGTATATTTAGGCAAGAAATGAGCATATTGCAATATGGCATGAATAAATGATGCTTCTAGTAAAAAATGCTTATATAAAACATATTACATATGTAGGAAGAGATCATCATTAGTAGCCAAGGCCTACAACCTCCTCGGCGAGGCGATTGAGGTACAAACCTCCCAATGTTATTGCACCAGCCTACCACTCCTCGAGGGAAGCGTATGAGGTACAAACCCCCAACATTGTCACATGAGCCTACTAACTCCTGAATAAGGAAATTGAAGTACAAACCCCCAATATGGTTACACGGGCCTACTACCTCCTGCGTGAGGAAATTGAGGTACGAACTGCCCCCTCCCAACATGGCTGAATGGGCCTACTACCTCTTGAGCGAGACAATTGAGGTATAAACCCCAAACATAATTGCACGGGCCTACTACCTCCCGAGTGAGGCAATTGAGATACGTATCCTCTAATATGGTAGTTCGGGTCTTCTGCCTCTCGAACGAGGCAATTGATCAACTTCTAACACTATAGATGTCATTGATGAAAATTAACACATATATACATCTGTTTCATCACCATTAATTCACTTAACTCATATACCAGACATTAGGCCTTCAAGAACTCGAGATGCATTATTCGGACATTTTATCAAACACTTGGTGGGTGTGCAATTCTAGTGTAAAACCATGTATTTCAAGAGTGAAATTATGGAAGTAACTTCAATGTAAAACCACCCAAAAGTACTTGGTAATAACCTCATGAAATATACATCAAAACCCTTCATCAAATCTCAATATAGATCAAAGATTCATAGATCAAAACATGCTTAAACGGTCATACTTTTACAAAAACCTAACATAGTTCATAGTCAAATTCATAGTAAGTAAGACTCATAAGTGAATCAACTCAGAAACATGAGTTCTTAGGTAAAAAGGAAGCTTACGTACTATGGGTGAAAGGAACCAATGGTTAAAACCCACATACATTGTCTTTGGAGAATCCTTGATGAGGATTGGAATGCAGACTTTTAACTTGAGTGAAATCCTTAAGATGAGTTTTAGGACTTGAAATTTGGGGCGAGATATTTGTCTATGTTTTTTGAGAGAGTATTGAGAAATGTCTTGTATGATATTAAGTCAAAATATGTCTAAGTATAGGTATTTTCACGCATGGGAAGACTTAGGCCCAAGACACAAAAGCCTTGGAACGAAATGAAAAACTGCACAAAAAGGTATATAGAGGCACGCCGTTGGCGCGTCGCGCCTTAGGCGTAAAAACCTCTCTGGAATATGAAATTTGATTTTTAATATTATGCATGGATTTTGAGATATATAGAAATTATGATTTTGGGCACTTCCGAGGCATATTTTTGGGCACTTTTTGGGGTCGTTTCGAAATTGAGTCTAAAGAGCCTATGAAATCCCTAAATTTTTTAACTCTCCTTTTGCTTTCCTGAAAGTTATGAGTTAGAATGATGTATGATAGAGTCTCTATGAGTCAAGAGCGGAGCCTTAAATGTATGTAACCAAAGAGTTTATAGTTGATGTGATGATTTGAGTTGACCAATATCTAATGAGACTAGTTGATTGAGAATGATTGTCTTATGAGCATTGGGCCTTGGGAGGAGTATCAAGCACTTAAATGAGTAAGAGTAAGAGTAAGATCAACTTGAACTCATTAACTACGTCGCCAAATGTAGCAGAGGATTAAAACCGTTAAGTCAGATGTTCCTCTTGATAGGTCCCTAAAACAATAGAAGACTTGATTGATTAGGACCCATTATGGATAGATTCATTCTTCACCCTAAAAAGTACTGAACGGTTGTGTCAATATCAATGAGATTGTTGTACAATCACTGGCTCATAAGTTATTGTTGTCGGATAAGAGAAACTTCCAAATAGGTTTTATATTGATAGTACTCTTACTTGATTGGATTAGATGATTTAAATTGCACTGATTTGTCATTGTCTACTCTTTGTTCTTACTTTAGATAGATATTTGACATCTTGATTGAGCATTTTTGAGTTATTGTTATTCTATCTATATCTGTTTCAGTCAGTTATTTTATATAATCATACATTCCATGTACTGATGTTCATTTGGTCCTGCATCTTTTCATGATACAGAGATAGGTATTAGAGATCATCAGCAGGCGCATCATTGAGGATCTAATTACATCTAGTTGATTGGTGAGTCATCTCCTGCTTCTGGAGGATGCTCATTTAAATTTCATCTAGCTTGAGTTAGTACTTTATTTCTTTTGATCTGGGTAGCCATGGCCTGTCATGATACCATCTACACAACTTAGTTAGAGGCTTGATAGACTAGATTTGGGATTGATGACTTAGATATTGTCTGACTAGTTTCTTTCATACTGATCCTGTTAATTTGTTTGGTCACCTTTAATTGAGATTGTCCACATTTAATTATCTTTAGTCTTCTGCTGATATAATAATTATTGATTGAATGAATGTGATGAAGCCAAATGGTTCACTTGGGAGCTAGCAACGTCTCTAAGTATCAGCCACGTCTAGGATACCCTCCCGGGGCATGACACTTTTCTAAAGGGTTGTGACCTCTTCGTAGGGTTGTAACTTTTCTAGAGAGATAACTGAAGGATTGTGACTTTTTCAAAATATTGTGACTTTCTCAAGAAGTTGTGACTTATTTGAAAAGTTGTGTCTTTCTCAAAGAGTTATGAATTGTGACTTTTTCGAAAGGGTGTGAATTTTTCAAGGAGTTGTAACTTTTTTGTTGACTTATGATTTTTCGAATTCGAAGAGTTATGACTTTTTAAAAGGGTTACGACTTTTTTGAAGGGTTGTGATTTTTGTGAAGGGTTGTAATTTTTCTGAATGGTTGTGACTTTGTCAAATTGTTATGACAGGCTAAGGTACTGTTCATTCAGAAATGGCGCATTTTGAGTTTTTTTTTAACTTTTTTTGGAATATTTGATTAATTTTTGAAATATTATTTAATTAAAAAATAAATAAGAATTATGTAAGAATGCCACCTAGGCAGGCCTTATATTCTCTTTTATATTATATGATATAATAAAAAGTTGCGGTGTTCCTATTGTAAGATCCAAACTTTAAAAATAATTCAAATACATGAACATCGGGAAAGCAACCTAGATCCACTTTCCTATTGAGAGGGAAATTCTTTAGTTTGAGAGGGACATCAGGTGATATTTGTGTGAGGATCCACCTATTCGATTTGGATAGGGGAAGAGTATTGAATTTTTCATATTCTATCTGATTCAAGTTTTAAAATGTTAATTAATTGAATAAAACTTAGATACTGATCAAACTTGACATATAGATATGATCTCTAATTGTTTTGATAAATATTTTATATATAAGTAAATAATAAATAAATAAATAAATAAATAAATAAATAAGGATATAATCTTAGTCTAATGTCTTTGATTAATTGAATTTTAATAACAAATAAGTTTTTAGAGATGTTTTCAAGGAGATAGTTTTGCTTCTTTTTTATTTTTTTATTTTTTATTTTTTTATTTTTTTTGCATTTGGCTAGTTTTAGCTTTTTTTTGAAACTAGTCGACATGATAATTTGGTCAAACTCAAATAGTAGTTCATGATTTACTTTCAAGATTAATTTTTCTTTCTTTGTTGATGTAGAAGAAGTCATTAATTAAAGAAGGAAAAAAAGGAATTAATACATTTTAACATCAAATATTGATAATGTAGACCCTGATTATATCATAAGCACTCTTTTTAATGAAGTGAACTAAAAATGAAATTTGTTTCAATTAATTATAAAAGAATGCAGTCAAAAATTGATAAATAAGTGTGTCTTCTCACAATTGTGCATTAATTTTTGGTCTTTTAAATTATTTTCTTCAGCTATACGAGTCTTAACACATCAACTGAGTCATCAAAAATAAATATCTAAGTCACTCACAAGTACTAACTAGTGAATATCCCCTCTTTCTCCCCCCCCCCCCCCCCCAAAAAAAAGGACTGGCCTGAATTCACTGAAAGTTCGAATACTTAGGAGCGCACGCTTGATCTTTCTGGTGCACCAACTCGTGATAATCATGGAGTTATAGCACAAGCTGATCAATGGACTCCTTAAGAGAAACAGTATTTTGTAAAAAAAAATTCTAATTTTTTTTGAATTTGTTGCTTCAAAATTTTCCCATAAGTCCTGGAGGAAATAAAAAATTAGTACATAACCCATTTCAAATAAGTTGAAATGGCGAATTTACAAACAACAATGATGTTGTTGTTGTTGTTGTTGTTGTTAATGATGATCATCAGCAGTATAACCAAGTGATAGAGGAAATAACTCACCACTCAATGGTATGCCTCCTCAAGTCAAAAACAGTCGTTCATGTCTCCGACGAAGGGGAATTCCATCGACTGAAAGAGAACACCAGTAATTAAATATAATTCTCTCTATTTTCATCTTTTTTAAGAAAAAAAAATTAATGAATATCTTTTACATAAACAACTATTTCAAAACATTTATTTTTATGTTTTCACACATATTTACATATATATTCTTTTTGCATGTTAGATTTGATTATTTTTTATAGTTGGATTTCATTATTTTGCTTCTTACATGGTAAGGTTTTAAGTTCTTTTATTTCTCCCACGCCACCCCCCTTTCCTATACACACACTTGACTTGTTCACTTTTGTTTTTAGAATAAATAAAGGAGAGAAGTATTAAAAACACCTTTGAACTTGTCAGGAATTATTAGTTTCATCCCTAAACTATTGATAGGCATAAAAACACCCCTCAACTTGGTGAACTAAGATTAAATACACCTTTGAACTTATCAAAAATCATTAGTTTCATCACTAAACTATTAACAAGCTTAAAAACACCCTCAACTTTGCGAATTGGGCTTAGATACACCCCTCCCATGCCACATAACATAACAAGTGAGTACAATTTATTTAAAGCACATAAAAGATTGAAAGAAGACCACATTAGCCTTAATTTTTCTCTTCTTTTTTTTTATAAAAAAAAAAAAAAAAAAAAAAAAAAACTAGT
>JAABOM020059321.1:0-12966 GCA_011800125.2 Solanum clarkiae
CTCTGCCGAAATTTTGGTAGATTTCTTGTCTGTAATAGTCGGGTTTTCGGGTTAGTGTTTGTCTGAGTGCCCTATCGACACTAGTCACGGCCCCTGGGTTGGGTCGTGATAACAATACACCAAGAGTTCTGAAAATTATGCCCATGTAAGTTCTTACTTATGGATGTGTAAAGCTCCATGTTCATGGCTGAGAGGTTGCAAGCTTTTTCTTTCGTACTCAACTCATTTGTCCCTCCTCCCAACCGAAGGTTATTTTAACATAAGAGATTTCCTTTTCAACTGATTGAGTCGAACTACAAGCAGCCTGATTCTAAGTCCAAGGATATGTAGGCGGGCTCAATTTTGAAAACTCAGTTGTATTCTAAATTTGCTCTTTAAATCCCATTCCCAGGCATTCTAATTTCTCCATAATTCGATATTGGGATAACTTTTGAATTCTTTCAAAATCTTGCATAAAATCAAGCGTTTTGAACTACAAATGGCTTGAATTCTCATATAACCTGAGATATGTAGAAAACCCAAAACCAAGGTCCCGCCATAATTTCTCAAAGTCCACACCACGAGCCTTTCAAAAGATGAAAATGTGATCGGCTAAAAATTGGATTTGTCAAGTTTCTTTGTCCACAATATTTTTCATCGTTCATATCCAAAGAAAAGGGCAGCTATTGACACCCAATTTTTACCCCACACAATATAAATTAATTATTGATCTTTTGATTTTGATAATTTAAAATAATTGATTTTCAAAATACAAAAAAATATTTTTCTCAAATAAATGATATTCTTATTTTAAGAATTATTATTTTTACAATTAGTCTAATTATTTTAAGTTGATAATATTGAAAGCTCTTAAAATTAATTTTTATTAATTCGTCATATAGTCAAAGTAGTCAATCGAATTTAATTTAATTATATTTAATTGATCAAAATTGCAATCGAAATTGGCCAATTCCGTAAATCAATTTTCCCTTTAACCCATTTTTGGGATCTCAATTGGATCATTTTAGTCCATATTTTAGACCCCCAAATTTGGCCCAAATTCCCTAGACCGGCCCAACCCACAACTTTTCAACATGTTATACTCATAATACATAATATATACATATATTTTCAAGCATGGGGGCCACGCGCCCCCAATTCCTTTTTCTCCTCTTCTTTCTTTTCTCCTTGTACGCCCCAGCTCTCATCTCCTTCATCGACCAACGAACAAAATCAGTCGCACAACCCGGAAACGCCAAAATACCAACACAACAGCCTCAACGTTCACCCTCTCAAATTCGTACCTACGTGTCTTCATCGCATGGTGTTCCTCGTCCTTGCTAAAGCATAGCCATCCACCTCACCCTCGATTCCTATTCATTTTGAGTTTTCCCCAACAAATTTTGGAGCCGTTTGAGGATATTCCTCATCCTTCATTCGAATTTTGAATTTTTGATCCCTAATTCTAACCCGACTTTCCCCATTTTCCCTGCCTCCCCCCCCCCCCCCCCCCCCCCCCCCCCCCCCCCCCGCATTTTTTCCCTAAGTTGGGGCTGTATAATCCCTTCTTCTTCTTCTTCATTTTTAAGGGGGCTGGGTTTTCTCCACAAAAGAACACACTCGAATTTCTAGTTAGAGGTTGTTTCCTTCACCTCAAAATACATTCTGCTTCTATTTTTGAAAAAAACAACTTTTTTTTCAGAAAGGTTGATTTAGTTTCGAGGGTTCTTGGAGTCAGGAATTCTTTGGCTTCAAAGTTAGAAGGCTCACAAGCTAGACTTCTTTGGGTGGTAGGCGGTCCCATACGAGCTTAAAGTCCCAGTTTCGCTGCTCCAGACAAGGTAATATCCTCAGTCACTTTACATGATTTTTGTTGGGGGGTTGTGTGTTTCGTTTTCAGTTTTGCTAAGTATGGGCTTTTCTAAAATTCTGGTCTGATTGAGGCCCATTATACTCATTAATTTAATCTAATAAGAGGTTAGAGTTTGGCGTTAAAAAATGTTGAAAATGTTCTTGGTTCTGTCGGATGTGTTAGCTGTTGCTGTTGTTTTTTGAAGTTCACTCTGAACTGCTCCTGTGATAATGTTAATAGATGAAGTTTGTTTAAGTCTAGATTTTAAGTCATAAGTGTCTCAGGTTTACTTTGTTCTTGTTCTGAGTCCAATGTAAATTGAGTTTTCCTTGTCTGCTCATGTCGTTTTTGTTTCAGTTTCACCCTCATTTGTTCTAATTTTTGGGGTTCAAATGGCAGTGTTTTACATGTCTCTTCTTTTTCTTGCTTCTTTTCTGTATATGATGCTTGTCAAATGGCTTTATCTATTCTATTTCACTAAAGTCTGGATTTTGATTCTGAGTTTGAGTTTAAGAATGTATTTTCTACTGACTTCCTGATCTTATTCTTGCTCTTGCTGGTGTTTATTCCTCTTTCATTACTTTTCTTTTGGAATAACTTTGCTTATTCAGTAGAAGTCACTGTGTTAACTCTAAGTTATAACGGCTAGTATCTGTTTTTGCTTTAATATGCACGAAAATGCTTCTGTTTTGAAGTCTGGTTCATAACCAGCATTTTAAAAGGTTAAAAATGGTTTCACTTGGTAATCTAGCAGTTGATTTGCTGCTATTAGTCATGGTATAGTGTTATTTGATTTGATTTTAACATGTTTTGAGATTGTGGTCTGTTTGAACTGTAAGCTTACCCAATTTTTGGCTCATTTTTAAGCTCTTTTGTTGTTTATTTTCCCTGCTACAGTTTTGTGGTTTTCAATTATATCAAGGTTCTAAGTTGTTGTGTGTCGTTTTTTCTTAAGTCTTCTTCTAGTTGTATTTGCTATTAATAGGCTATCTATTGGTCTTAGGATGAAACTTCATCCCTGGTTGCCTGGTTTACTGAACTTAAATGTTTTTATGTGACGTTCTAAGTTAGAATCTTCACTTAATAAAGTGTCTATGTTGTATTCTGATGGCTTCATTTTAGTTGGGTTTTTCTGGAAAAATCTTTCTTTATAATATGTGTCATTTGGTTTTAAACTCTACAACAACAACATTATCCCAATGCCTCAAAGGCTCCCGCCCATTGCGGGGTAAGGGGGGAGGGTCGGATGTACGTAGCCTGACCTCTATGTTTAAAAACATAGCGCGACTGTTTCCGGATGACCCATGATGAGCGTCGAAAGTTGGATCGACTAGCTGCTACTTTACAATTGAAAGAAGCACAGACAGTTTAAAGAGTCATTTTGCTTTATTCCATCATACCCCAAAGCCAAAAGATAGTAAATCTATGGCTCCGTCCGAGATTGATGGAAATTTGGTTTTAAACTCTATTTTATCTTTTTTCATCTCTAGAATCAGTTTGTGATTGAGTCAATAATGCCATGTTGTTTTTAAAAGGTTATAAGTTATGCTTCAGTTTCACTCTTAGCAGATGTCAAGACTTGTGCTTTGAAACCAACTTCTTTCTGGTGTTTTCAAGAGAGTCAAAACTGCCCAATCTGGTAATACAATGGATGATTTGTCTTCATCTTGTAGTTATATAACATATGCCATTTGGGTTTAGCAAGTAAAAGTTAGTCTGTTGTGACGAGTCGATGTTGTAATGTCGTTGTTATTGATTGATAAGATGGTTTTCAGAGTCACGGGGTCACATTCTTTGTTTCCTTTGTGTATTCTGTTCAACTCTTGCTGTTTCAGTTGCTTTGTTTGAGTTATTCCAGTTAGTAATGCTTTAAAATGGCCTGGTCTTCACCATTTGAGGGCTTTAAATGATAAAATCTTTGACGAGAGCCTGAGTTTTTGTGGAAACATTTTCAGATTCATGAGTCTGTGATGTCTTCTTCTCCATTTCTATTTCAGTTTTGCTCTAACTTGTAACTAGGCCTTCAAAGCATCTTAAAACAATATGTGACTCATATTTTTTTATTCAATCCTCTGTCTCAGCATAACGATCTAACCTGTGTTAATCTTCTTTGATATGCGCGTGCCAGCATGTTGTACTCCTCTTTTGTCGTCGGTTTCACGTCTTTAAGTTACAGTCCTGAACATAGCCTGTTAATATGCTGATGGAGTCATTTTGCTTTTGTTTAATCTTGTTCCCTTTAGTATAAGTATGTGTAGGTGAGATCTTTTATTTCAAAGCCATTTGATTCTATTATTTTATTAAGATAAGACATGTTGAGATGACATTT
Source organism: Solanum clarkiae (assembly GCA_011800125.2). Classification (NCBI taxonomy): domain Eukaryota; kingdom Viridiplantae; phylum Streptophyta; class Magnoliopsida; order Solanales; family Solanaceae; genus Solanum; species Solanum clarkiae. The sequence continues at coordinate 4,161 of JAABOM020059321.1, forward strand.
TCACCCTCTGCTAATCCCTGGAATATTATGTCCTTGACTAAAGTTTATATATTGTAAATGTCTTATTTCCTTTTTTTGGGTCCAGAACAATCAGAATTTCCCTGTGAAATTTCTATTTTTATAGCAAAGACCTGGTTATCTTCTTTGTTTCTGTTCACTGAAAGTTGCTAGTGTTGCATCTCGTCGGTAATTGCATCTTATTACTTCTCCTAAAAGCTTGCTTCTAAGTATTTACTTACATGAGCTAAAGTGGTTCTAAAACTTTGGTGGCGTCAGTAGGATTTGGGTGGTGTTATTCTATATGCTTAGAATGATTTTGTCCTCGTGTGATGATTGAATCTGTTTAGTTACAAAGAAACTGATATGTTTGGGTCTTATCTGTTGTTTCGACCCAACTAGTTCTTTTATTCCTGTTGAAATAAGACTTGCTGATATGATTTTTGCATCCCTTGCTAATCTCTAAAACATTATGTTCTCGTTTAAAGTTTGGATACGGTGAATATATGTCTTCTTCTTGGCTTTTGTTGACTGAAAATTGCTGCAAGATCCTGCTAAACTCAAAATGATGCTTGAAATTAAATTATGTTTCAGTTAATTCCTCAATTATGTGCTAATTTGTTTCTCTTTTCCTTTGTGGCGTGGGACCTGTGTTCATGGGTCTAATGGACCCTCTTCCTTTGCATTTTTGATGGGCCATGGAGGCCCAAATCCCTTTACCAGGTCAATGGAACTGAAATACAGGTTTTGAAGGCCGAAATCAGTGTGTATGCACTGGTATATGCTCAATATACATATCTGATATAAACAACTTATACGTCTGATATACAGTCAGGAAGAGGGCCTAAAGCCCAAGGAAAGTGGCAGCAGCTGTGAGCTTGGAGAATGGGCTAGGCAGGCCCAATCTTTATGTAGAGATTAGGACAGGTAGAAATTGGACCTGGCAAACCCAATTTTATTTTACTATTTCTTTGTATACTGATTTATTTGATCTATTTGTTATCTTGTCTACTAACTCTAACTTTTTTTTTTGTATTAATTATTTGTATTATTACTTGTTTAATCTAATTAATTTTCCCAAAATGATTGCCATTTATGTTAATTTTCTCTTTTTGATCTCTCTTTAATATTAGATTTGCATCTACGAAATTAGACTTTAGTGATATCTCTTTAAAAAAATGGGTCAAGTATTTAGTCAATTTCTTTTTAAAATTAGTCCATTTTAAACTTAAATCTATTTTTTTTCAAAACTTAGTCAATTTTTCAAGACTTAATCAATTCTTTTTAAACATAGTCAATTTTTTTCAAAGTTAGTCAACCTCTCTAATCGTTGCTCAACCGCAAGTTAGCAGCCATTTTGAATGATTAATTTCTTCTCAAAATGAAAATTGAAACCTTATTCGACTCTTGGGTATTTTAAAACTCTTTTGGTAGGTTTTAAAATTGGGTTTCTTAATTTTTCTTAAAATTAAGTGGTGACTCTTTCAATTTCGAGAATTTGATTTGTACCTAGATTAATTTAAGTATAAATCTTATTTTCGAAAAAAAATCGAAAGTCACTTTTTTCTCAATTAACAGGGTGTATTATATAAAAATAGTCTATGGATCAAGAATAATTCTTGGATAATTAACTATTCCATTGTTTGGTTACTTTATTTGATTTAACCCATGGACTAGTTATACCTTATTCATGGTGTTATTTAATCCATAGAAAATTGAGGGATAGCTAATCCAAGGTTTAACAATCCTTGGATAAGCCCTCTATATGACCAAATTATTTCTCAATCTCCTGAAATTCTTTTAATTATTTTTTTATTTTCTTGATATTAATACTATATATTTGTAGTTGTGCACTAATAAATTTATTTAAATAAATTAACTTACTTTTTTTCCATTTTTGGGTTCATATTTACATAATATAAAATAATTTTTTTGTCTTATCAAATTTTTAAATTTTATTTATTTATAGGTTCATATTTACATAATATAAAAAAAAAATTGGCATGTCAAAAATTTATTTCGATAATTAATTTAGTTAAGTTATTTTGTTGATAGAAATGTCTTATTGAGTAAAAAGAAACTTTGGGATTGTTGAATCACAGAAAAAAAAACGTATAAAGCAACGGAGCCATCATAGTATTTTTGAACTACTCCGAAAGGAAGGATGGCAATTTGATTATTTACCCATATGAATCTGACAGATTCTATTTTTCTCTTTCTTCAATAGAAAGGAGAGGGGCCAATATACAAAATAAAATTCAATAGATAAATTCTCAAAGTTGAGTGATTTAAGATATTAACCCCATTTAAAACTACAACTTGCAATTTTTATGTGTAAACATAGATGGTTTATTCGATCTTATTATTATTTATGATCTTTTTCATTGTAAAAGTAGTTGTTCTATCTTTATTAAATTAAAAATTGATATTTTGTGTCTTCAAGTAACTCAAGTGAAATATTAAGTAGAAAACATGACAACAAATTTGTTCTTCTCCAAGCTAGTTAGAAGGTTACAAAAAAAAAAATCTCCGATAATTATCTACTTGACCCAATTACATAGAATATAATATCCCCATAATAATTCAAGGATATATTGGAAAAGAATGTTTTTGTAAAATTTTAAATCAACCAAAAGATTAGTTGTGAAGTGATGAATCAAACACAGGATAAAAATAATCCATGCATTATTAATCCCTGCATAAACTAATCCTTGCATTACTAATCCTTACATTATTCATTTTTGTACCAAACGACCCCTTATCTCTTTGAATGCTTTGGACGTCATGATGATGAAATTTAACTTTTGGAATTTGTCATAGGTCATTTTTCTTATTGCATAAAAGACATTTTGTTGGGTTTTATGCAATTTTGATGATTGACAAAGTGACATGAAGTATGTTCGTCAGCCTAATCCGTAGGAAGATCATTAACACAAGTGTGCTATAAGTAAGGGATGGATGATAGTTTCATGATAAACTCAAGAAAACAAGCATGTATTAAATTAAAGAGTTGGAGTTCGGCTACAACACAAAAGAGGCAAGGAGTTTCAAGTGAACGAGTCTTACTTGAAGTAGATCTCTAATTCAAGGGAGATTGAATCAATGTAGAATTTGAAGAGAAGAATAACTCTATGAAAAGTTAGTGCTTAAATAAAGGTGCAGTCATTCAGAATAGGTCTGCACTTATAGAGCAAAAAAGACAATTGTAAGATTGATTTCTCAAGTTCTACTAGAAGATAAAACAAGCACATTGAGAAGCAATTTCTATCACAAAGTTTATGTATTTGGAGTTGTAAGATTTATGTAATCTTAGTTAAGTAAGTTATAAATCAAATTAGGAGTGTTGTCTTCAAGATGGATAACTCCAAGACTTGGGCACACATAAGGTTTATGTTGAAGTTTAGGAATTAGTTAGTCTAGGATTGCAAGAGTTGTAATCTGAATTTTGTTGATGCTCATTTATTTAGTGAAGTTTGGGTTAAATCCTATAGAACTATAGATCGTGATTTTTTACACCTTTTATGAGCCTTTTTTTTTTTACGAAAAACAATATTCTTTATTTACTATTTTTATTTTGTTGAAACACGTTAGGAAATTTATTTCACTTGTAGCTAATTTAAAGTAAAACACTTGTCGTGCGAAATATCAATTGGTATCAAAGAGGATTTTCTTGTTAAAAGTCTAATCACTTAAGAAAAGATTAGGATGGATTCTGCACATCCACTCAGATATAGGAAGGACAACATATCAACAGGCACTATTAAAATGATCAGTATTACTCATGATGAAAACAAAGATTAAAGTTTTTATTCAGGTTCAGATTATGAATTTTGAAATAGAGTCATTAATGGATCAATATATCCAACAAAGAAGGATGCTAAAAATAATTACGTACAAAAAGAAAAAAATGAATTCAGAGAGGCAGAAGCTTGAAAAATGCCAACGTGAAGTTTATTCTTAATTGTGATTTTGGACCAGATGAGTACAATCGTAACGACTCCCAGTTTAGGAACGTAATAGAAATGACCTGGAATCAATTTACGAGGGTGATTTACGATCCATCGATGGACTCATGGCCCGTATGTCTGGTCCATAAACATGTACTTTGAGAAAAGGAAAAAGTTTCCAAGTGTGGAGTAACCTACACACCTCAAGATGGCCCGTAGAAAGGATGACGGACCGTAGATAGGTTCATGGATGAGGGCCTTCACATAAAGGAGATTTAGAGTTTGCTGGAAAGTAACCTATGAATTAACAACGTAGTTCGTAAATCATTATACGTCGTAGAATCCCTTTGTAGATAGGGTCCAAAAAAATGAAAAAATGGCTAAGTGTGGAAGGACTCTACGAGTCCAACCTCGAGTCGTAGATCAAAGGATGAACCGTAGAATGGGTTTGTAGTTTTGGAGTCAGCAAAATGAGTTTGAGAATTTTGGAAAAGTTAACAGGACGGACAGGACTTACGGTCAGTGGTTCAAACCACTGCCCGTAATCGGGACTTCATAGGTTGATTTTGGAGTTTAATAAGGGCTAGTTTTGTCATTTTTGTAAGTTTTATTCCTAAACTAAGCTATTTCATAGATTTAAAGTGGCCTAAATCAGCCCGTAAAGCCCTAGGAACTCTCATTCTCTTCATTCTTCCAATTCCTAAAATTTTCTAAGGCATTATTCTCTCTAGAAAAGGGTCAAGGCAAAGTAGGTTTTTAAGTTCTTCCCAACGGCTTCAAGTTGGGTTCTACCAAGTTTACCAAGATATGTGAGTTTGATTTATGGTTATTCTTCTATCCATAAAGTCCTTCATAATGTATTTTACCTTTTCTTTAAATTCCTGCAAGTTAATATGCATGCTTATGATGATTTCATGGTGTTTTACGTTATTAAATGATCTTCATGATATCTATGATATTTTACTAAAATATTTATATGTATTTGAGTTATTGATGATGGCCCCAATGATGAATCTTGTTAGCAATGAAGTGTGGGCTGTTTTACCATATTTTGAATGTGTATATTTTCGTGATTTAGCATGGTTTTGTGATTTATGGTTGTTCCATTTAAAAGCCAAGCCTACCTAGTTTCAAGTAAAGTTTTACATGATTTATGAAGATGATTAGGGCATCAAAGATGAGTTTTAAAGTTATGATTTGTCAAAGATATAAACATGTTGACAATTTCCCTAAAGATGTTTAAGAAGTCCCTAAGATGAAAGGACAATACTTACTTGGTGATTCCTAAGTTTGAGCTGCTCTTGCGATTTGCTACTTATGATTCTAAGTGTCATAATTTGACTAAGATATTTTTTAAAGATTCTGTGGGATGACTTAGAACCAAATGTGACATCGAGGTGGGGTTCAGTAAGGGAATCTTAGTAGCAATCCTTTGTCTCATTAACTATGTGCCACCATAGGAGCCCCTGTAGGCTAGGCTAGTTGATCCACATAGGCATTTATGTTACGAAGATGCATGATAAGTTGACAGAGTTCCACCCAGCAAGTGGTCTCTCCATGCCAATGTAGGGGGTTATGTTGGGTTCCATGTAGTAGCTCACATGGTCTTATATGTCGGTTAACGTCTACTCCCATAATTTTATGACTTTATAATATGATTCCACTACATGTGATCTTTTATGCATTTACTCTCATTTATATTGAGAGATATTTCTTGTTCATGCTTAAGTTTATATTAAGTATCTTGACTACTTCATACATATATGTTTTCCTACGAATGATTGCATTACAATTTATGTATTGCATTGCATCTCACATACTTAGTATATTCCAAAAGTACTAATGCATATTTTCCCGACATGATTTAACCATATAGGGACAGGTACTACTATACTGGCTCGTGGCTAATTTTTGGCATTCAAGTCTAGTACTTTTATTATGGTGAGCCCTTAGTTCGGGCTCTACCATTTTTTGTTCTAGCATGTATTTTCTTGTGACACGGTGTATATGTTGCCCTTTGAAGGCTTTCACTTTTTATGTTGTTAAATGTTGAGTCTTTTCTATTTGATGAAAACTGACTGTTACCATTTCTGTCCATCGATGTATTAGTTGGTATATTTTATGGATAAATTAGATTAATCTTATATGCTTTTTAATGTTGATTCATTTTCATAAAAGGCCCATAGACCCTTCTCTATTTTAATTTCTCATTTCTTTATGTTTTATACCTATGAATGCTTAAGATATTTAAGATGGCTTGGATGGTGTGCCTTCAGGTATCTCGTTCCCCGTGTGATGACTAGGCCCCTAAGTCGAATCCTTACAAATTTGGTATCAGAGCATGAGGTTTTAAAATGTTCCTTCGATGTCCATGCATACCATGTTGAGTAGAGTCTCATTCAAGGTCATGAAGCGTTCCACTATCTTAAGTGAAATATAAGACTATTTAGGAAAGTCGTGCCTTTTTTCTTGTTCATGCCGTACCTTTGGAGTTGACTAAGGTTTTGCTATCACTAACGATGACCTCTTTGCTTGTTTCTAGATCATGCCGCCAAGAAGAGCTCCACACCAAGGAGGCACTCCTGAACGACAAGTTCTTCCACTCCAACAAGATGATAGAGTGTTGCAAGCGGAGTTTTGAGTTGCCTTCTCCTTGTTGGCCCAAGCATTGGACAACCAAGCTAATCAGGAGATCACCGTTTCTCCCCAAGTACCTAATTTGGCCACTCGAATGAGAGACTTCATGCGGATGAACCCTCCAGAGTTTCGTAGTTCTAAGATAGAGGAGGACCCCATTGATTTTATTGAGGAGGACTACCAAGTAGTAGCGGTTATGGATATCCCTTCGAAGGAGAAAGCTGACTAGGTGGCCTACCAACTCAAAGCAGTAGCCAAAATTTGGTATGAGTAATGGGTAGATGAGAGGGGTCAAGAAGGGGGACCCATCGGATGGGAAGAGTTCAAGTGTGCCTTCTTGGATCAATTCTTTCCAATTGAGCTAAGGGAGGCCAAGGTCTAAGAATTTTCCAACCTCAAGCAAGGGTCCATGAGTGTGGGGGAGTATCCTCAAATTCACCAAGTTTACAAAGTATGCTCCCTTCATGGTTATGGATACCAGGGCCCAAATGAGCAAATTCATCTTTGGCATCTCTGATTTGGTGTCCAAGGAGTGCAAGATGTCTATGCTACTAAAGGAGATATATATATATATCTCGATTGATGACTTATACGGAACAAATAGAGGAGGAGAAACTATGAGAGAGGGCAAGAGAGTCCAAGAGGGCTCGGATAGATGGTAGGAGCTATTCTCACCAAAGGAGTGGTAGTCATAAGTTCCAAGGTGGCCCAAATCAAGGTGGACAAGGGTTTACCAATACTCATCCCGCGACTATTAAAGATAAGGGGGTTGTTGCTAAGCCCAGTAGCCCCAAATGTGGAAGACTCTACAAGGGAGAGTGCTTAGCCAGGTCCAATGCTTACTTCAAATGTGGAAAGCCCGACCACCATGCCAAAGATTGTAGAAGTGGTGGTACAAGTCCCCAAGGTCAAGGTGCGCAAGTCCAAGGTGCCCAAAGGACCAATGGATTCTATGCTCTCTATGGTCACCAAGAGGTTGAAGAGGCTTCGAATGTTGTCATCGGTATGTTAAGAGTTTTTTATTTTGATGTATATGCCTTGCTATATCTGGGAGCAAATTTGTCATTTGTAACCCCATTTCTTGCTAATAAATTCCATGCATGACCCAAAGTCCTCCATGAACCCTATGAAGTAAACAACCCCATAGGAGAATCCATTGTTACTAAAAGAGTCTATAGAAATTATCCTATCTCTATTTTTCATAAAGTGATCTCATGTGATTTAGTTGAGCTTTCTATGGTAGATTTTGATGTAATACTCGAGACGAATTAGTTGTATGCCACTTATGCTTTCATTGATTGTAGAATCCATATGGCCAAGTTTCAATTCCCAAATGAGCCAATTCTTGAGTGGGAGGGTAGTAACTCTTCATGTAGGGGTAAGTTCATTTCTTTCTTAAAGGCCTTGAAAATGTCTCTAAAGGGTGTATCCATCATCTAATAAAAGTCAAAGATGTCGCTTCTAAAGTTCATTCCCTTGAGTCAGTCCCCATTGTGAATGAGTTTCCCGATGTCTTTCTGGATGAGTTACCAGGTGTTCCTCCTGAAAGAGAAATAGACTTTAACATAGATCTCCTATCCGATACTCAACCTATCTCAATCCCTCCATATAGAATGGCTTTTGTGGAGTTGAAGGAGCTAAAAGAGCAATTAAAGATATGTTGAATAAGGGTTAGATTATACCTAATCAATATCCATGGGGTGCTTCAGTTTTATTTGCAGAAAGATGGGTCACTCTGTATGTGTATAAATTATCGGCAACTTAATAAGGTCACTATCAAGAACAAGTATCCCCTTCTGAGGATAGATGATTTATTTTATCAACTGCAAGGGTCTATACACTTCTCCAATGTTGACTTGAGATTCGGTATCACCACTTGAGGGTGTAATGTACCAGGTGTTTTTAAGCCTATACTTGCGTGAAATGATAATGTTCAAGCGAATTCCTATTGAGTTAAGTAAAATTTGAAATGAAGGTCATCTTAGAGATTAGCTTGGTTTAGTTATGTGATTGTTGAGGTGGTCTTGGAAGGGCGGTTGTATTATCCTTGGTATAATATTTTGGGGCAATGTTATGTGAAGTTAAGACAAAAAAAATGAAGTTTGATTTGCGTTTGGAATTATTTGAAATGAAGGTATATGTGAAGGTTGTGTAATTGACTTATTTGGGAGTAATTCTTTTGCCATTGTTGCATGGCTTGCATGGGCAGCCTTTGGCATGCCCTT
>JAABOM020059322.1:0-12965 GCA_011800125.2 Solanum clarkiae
TTGATGAAAATCAATTCCCGTTTGCTAAATTACATACTCCAACAACTCACACTTACGATTTCTTAGATGATGGCTTGCCGCCATATGTGATACACCATCTCCAGGCTGCGTCATATTCCTTCTCCTATCAGCCCATCTCCTCCTTCTTCCCCTGTCAGCCCATCTCTAAGTCCTACCCCTATTAGCCCACTTCCGAGTCCACCTATTACAGTCCATCTACCAAAATCACAAAATCCACAAACTGCTCCAACTCTACAAAATACATCTCTCCAACAGTCCCGCGTGGTGACCCGTAGCCAACATGGAATTTTTAATCCAAATAAAAAATTATTCCTTGCACACATCGGTCGCGAGGTCTCCTTTGCCTCGAAATCTGATCGTGGTTCTACATGAAGCAAATTGAAAAATGGCTATGGATGATGAATATAGTGCTCTTATTAAAAATAAGACTAAGAAATTAGTGCCTCGTCCTCCAAATGTGAATGTGATTCGTTCTATGTAGATTTTTACTCATAAAATTAAATCTAGTGGTGATTTTGAGAGGCATAAAGCCTGGCTTGTAAGTGATGGCAAAACTCAACAGGTTGGCATTGATTGTGGTGAGACTTTTAGTCCGGTGGTGAAACCAGCTACAATCTGTACTGTTCTCAGTCTCTCTCTTTCGAAGGCATGGCCAATTCATCAATTGGACGTCAAAAATGCCTTCCTTCATGGTGAGCTTCAAGAAACTGTTTATATGCATCAACCATTGGGTTACAAGGATCGTGACCATCCAGATTATGTTTTCCTATTGCGTAAGTCTTTATATGGACTTAAGCAAGCCCCAGAACTTGGTATAAGCGTTTTGCAGATTATGTTTTATCCTTTGGTTTTACTAACAGCATGGTAGATAATTCATTATTTATTTATCATAAGAGGACTGATATGGCATACATTTTACTATATGTCGATGATATAATTCTCACAGCCTCGTCTGATATTCTCTGGTGTTCTATTATGGATCTTCTAAGCTCTAAGTTTGCTATGAAGGACCTTGGTCCTCTGAATTATTTTCTGGGTATTGCTGTGACCCGGAACAAAGATGGTATATTTTTATCTCAACAGAAATATGCCGAAGAGATAATTGAGCGAGCAGGAATGTCTTCGTGTAAACCATCAGCTACTCCGATTGATATGAAGTCAAATATTAGTGCTACATCTAGTACTACGTTTGATGATCCCACTCTCTATAAGAGTCTTGCAGGGGCTCTTCAATATTTTACATTTACTACACCGGATATCTCTTATGCTGTTCAGCAGGTTTGCTTACATATGCATGATCCCAGAGTAGATCATATGTCTACTCTAAAACGGGTTATTCGGTACGTTAAAGGTACATTGGGTTATGGTCTTCATTTATATCCATCTTCTTTTTCTACTCTGGTGTCATACACAGATGTAGATTGGGGTGGATGCCCTGACACCTATCGTTCTACCTTTAGTTATTGTGTATTTTTGGGTGATAATTTGGTGTCTTTGTCGTCAAAACGACAACCAACATTGTCAAAGTCCAGTGCAGAGGAAGAGTATTGTGGGGTCGCAAATGTTGTATCCGAATCCTGTTAGCTTCAGAACCTTCTATTAGAGTTGCATTGTCAGATTAAAAAGGCTACTCTTATTTATTGTGACAATGTAAGTGCTATTTATTTATTAGAAAATCCATTTCAGCATCAACGAACAAAACATATTGATATGGATATTCATTTTGTCCGGGAGAATGTTTCTCGGGGTGAAGTTCGAGTGCTTCATGTGCCTTCTCGATATCAAATAGTAGATAGTTTTACTAAGGGCCTTCCATGAGTTTTATTTGATAATTATAGGGACAGTCTCAGTGTCCGTAAGCCTCCCGCTTCGACTGTGGGGGTGTGTGAATATATCTTGTAGATATTTTTGTAATGTATATTTGGAATGTGTATATCTTGTTTATATTTTTATAATATATATTTGGAAGGTAGATATCTTCTAGATAACTAGTTCCTTAGAATTAGGCTAGACTCACGCCTAATTGAAGGCTTAGCTTTGTATGTATTCTGACTTTACATATTATTAATGATCAAGGAAAACATTCCCATTTTATCAATTTTGGAAACTTAAATAACTAGTTTCCACTCAAGATTCCAATTACAAGTTGAGAACAAAGTTCCCTTCATTACTAGAAAAGCTCATTGAAGTATTGTTTATGCATATTTCCTTGATAAGCATCATGATTCTTGTTGACTTTACTATTGATTTTAGACATTTTGATAAAGACATATGGCTATGGTTGAAGTTATGAGAAATCTTTATGTATTTCATGGAAAATCATAAAGTTTACTGTTTGAATTAAGCTTAAGAAGTATTTTAAGACCTTGTGTTGCACTGTAGTTGAGTAACCCAATTATGGGTTGAGATACTTGTAAGAATACTATTTTCTCATTTTGTCAAAGAATGAATCAAATTGAGACACGTTAAGAAAAGCTAAGTTGGGCTAAGTCTCAAAAGATTAAAGAAGCATTTTGAGAATCCTTACTCTTTGAGTTATGAACACTATAAAATTCATTTGGGAGTAGTATTGGACATCGATATGAGTGAGAGTGATACTAATAACTTGAACTCATAAACTACATAGCCAGTGTAGGATAGGATTGTACCAACGTACAACTCCTCACTTGCCACTGAGATGATCCAGGTTTGGGATGGATTCACTCCCTTAGTTTTCATTCCTTACCTCAAAAAAGTATGGGACGGCTTTGACAGCGTGGGTAAGACACTATATCACCACGAAGCTCATAGTGGTGGTTGTCGGCTAGAGAAACTCCCCAAGTTAAAGCAAGCTAAGTTTACATATAGATTTTCAGCATATTATTTTCAGTGTACATGATATTTGTTGCTTATGCTATTTTATTTTGAGATATGATTTACTTACTATGAAAATATTGCCTTACCCTGAGTTTCTATTTTGGCCATTTTACATACCGTATATTCCATGTACTGACATCTTTAGGACCTGCATCATTTTATGATGTAGATGCAGCAACCGCTTCGTTGAGGATCAGACACTCATCCAGCTATTGGTGAGGTGAGGCCTCTTCTCAGTCAGAGGATTGAAGTCATCATCTATGTTTTACTTTCTAGTATTTTCTTTTCAGTTGTGGCTACTGTGGGCCTATCCCAGTAGTAGTTCTGACTATTCTAGTTAGAGGTTTCATAGACTATATAACATGTGTTTCAGTTCTTGTTTTCCAGTTGTAGTTGAGACATGTTTGCTATTCAGTTCATTCAGACATCTTGGTATTCTTAGCTTGTTAATTTAAAGTCTTTCCATTATTATTTAGGTCTTCCACTGACTAGAGTAGCCAGGCCAAGTGGTTCTCTTAGGGCCAAAAATGGTTCTGAGTGCTGGCTACGCCTAGGGTGTGAACTCGGGGCGTGGCACACATAGCTTGCATATTTATTAATATTATAAAACGGATTATCTTGATTATATATTTTTAAAGTTGTGATCTTAACTCAATTGTTTTGCTTGAGTAATTTTGCGAATGTCAAATTGTAGGTTGACAATACACGCGTATGTATTGTCTTATAGATGTATCTATCTATCATATAACATGACAGGTGAATAGGTCAATATTCACCTTTTATACTTTCAGAATTTAGAGTATTTAATTTTAACATTAGTTGATCCAATCAATTTCCCTAAGAATAAGTAATACAAAGAATTCTTGAACAATCTTTAAGTAAACTTCACGTTTACTATGGCATGTATATTTGCTTTAGTAAATATCTTATTTATTATAACATGAGAAAATTTCAAAGTTATTACTTCGGGAGTATATTTTAGATTTATTTATTCTCAATCACTCAACCTCTTCAGAGGTGAGTTGTGGTCCCATCACGTCCGTATTGATAAGCTTTATTGAATTCTATCATATTCACTTCGGTATAGAATTTGTTCAATGTCAATCAATAGGTAAAAATCATTAAATATTTGAGATGAAAATTCTACACCTTTATCAAGGCGAATTAACTTGACCTGATTATGAGAAAATTGTGTTCATAATCATATTATTTATGTCAATGATTTTCCATACTCCAAGTTGTAGGATGATAACAAGCAAACATGAGACCATCTAGATGTAGCATCTATTAGGACCATAAAATATCTAAACGACATGTCCACAAATATATCAATGTATATATTTCAAGAATACGAAATAACCAATGTCAACTTTTGTTGATAATGATTTCAAAGTACAAAAATTTTCATCATTAGTAAACTTTTGATTTCTTCTAAATGTGTCTCAATTACAATAATTCTTATCCAACACAAATCAGAATATAAATTAAGGAACTTTTTTTTCATAACATATATTTGCCCAAAGATATTTTTGGTGATAACAAGATATTCAAGATTTGAACATAGCAGAATTATACTCATGAATAGACGTAAAGTGTTGTAGTCTCAGACTCATCTATCATATCTTGCTTTTGGATATATGACCATCATCAAGTGGTCATATCTAAGCAAGAATAAGGTTTAGACCAAGACAAATCATATACAATCCAATCCAATCATATAAAGTACTACCATATCCTATTAGAAGTTTCTCTAATTGAAAATCATCACATATGAGTCAGTGATGATACAATAAAGTTATGTCATTGCCACATCAATCACATACCTTGCCAGGGTAAGGGACGAGTCACAAATTATTGGATCCATAATCAATCAAATTAAATTTTCTTTAAGGACTTCAGAGGTATAACCCCTTGTCTATCCTATATTGATGGCCTAGTATATAATATTTGAGATAATTATACCTTTTACCTAGTTTGATGCTCGATACTCCTCCCAAGACTTAACATTCTTATAAGACTCTATCCAATTAGTTCAATCGATCTAATCAACAAGTCTCATGTGGGCATTTATCGGTTCATCAGTTCTATCACCACCAAAGCTTTCAAACAATCAATTTATGCAATCAATCTCATTCATATCATTCAAGAGTAGTTTAGATATGCATTTATGGCAACACTTAATTCTATTCAATCATTTGGGTTTAAGTTATGAAAATATAAAGGACCATCAAGTTTCATTAAGATTATCATTATGTTCATATCTCATTCACAATTCAAGGCTCCAGACTCAATCATTAAGCATTGACATTAAATCATAGTCAAAGTATAACTAGGGTTTATGAAATAAAAGATTCAAATCATTCAGTCAATAGATATTTACATAGAAGTCATCAATTATTTAATATTAGTTTTTTAAAAAAAATGTTAGGACTAAGGGAAAGTTCTCAAGAAATACAATCAAGGAAGACTCAAATCATCCACTATTCATTCATTCACATCTATGGGACACATGGAAGAACTTGTTTCATATTTTAGTTAGCCCTATATACCTGAAATGAAGAATGACAATCAATACTAGTAAGAATTTTGCTCCAATCACTTGAACCCTAGCCTTTTCTTCTCTCTTCAACTCTAGTCCTTTTGTTAAATTGCATAAAAGAACTTAGAAATATGTTTACAAACTCTTTTTGGGTCGAAAACAACCTATAGTAGTCATGGTCTAATTGTAAGAGGGGTGACAAAAAGACCGAAATGCCCTTCATTAAAACTACAAAATTTGAACTAGGATAAACCCAGTCCGCAACATGCCAGGGGTGTTCATTTTTTTTTAATGAAAACTTCCAATAACCATCTAGAGCTATCAAACATCGAAAATATAAAACTTTTGGCCCATCTTGGGGGATTCTGCATCGTGGAGTTGTTGCTTACTTTTCTGCTTTTACAATTTCACTTTGAAAAATTAATTTTTTATATGATTGACCTAAAATTCAATCAGGAGCACCGTCCCGCTCAATCATTTGCACTTATCGTGATTCCAATCTCGAATTTGCCAAAAAATTTGGGATGATGTGTTACACGAGCAATCTCTCATCTAGAGGTATTTTGGTAATTTTTAGGGTATAACAACAGACTTTAGTTTTTCCCCCTAAAATATCAATCACATTAAAATTGTAGCTAAAATAGGTAGTTTGAATTTTATTATGTTTTTTTCCCTAAAATAATTGCTAGTCAAAGTTCAATAATACTCTGATCTTATACCTTCTAATCCAATCCACCAAACACTACTTATAGAAAATATTATTTAATTTATGAGATTTTAGCAATGAGATACATTATAACTACACGCATCCCCTCTACCCTATCCCCACTATATATATCCCACCCTCCCCGTAAGTTTCTATTAAGCAAACACAAGACCCCATTCTCCATTTTTGGTAGCTCATTTACTTGCTTGGTTTTATTTATTGAAAATAATGAGAAATGGGTCAGATCATTAGGTGTCAACAGAATCCTGAAGAGGATGAGCTATTGCAGAAGTTAGTTGAGGAACATGGAGCAAGGAACTGGTCACTTATCAGCGAATTGATTCCAGCTGATCTGAAAAATCGTGCAGGCTTCGGTGGTGTAATCATCTTAATCCTCAAGTGGAGCATCGACCTTTTACTTTTGATGAAGATGATACAATTATCAAAGCTCACGCCAAATTTGGTAACAAAAGGGCAATGATAGCTGTTTGTTATCAGGACGAACTGATAATGCGGTAAAAAAATATTGGAATGCTACCCTTAAAGGGAAGCGTCCTGTTATGTAAGAAGATTTGACATTCGAAAATCCTCAACCATTATTAAGAGATCATTCAGTATTGGAGCTGGTATAAATTCAGAAAGGCCATATGGCCTACCCACTACCTCACTAGGTCAAATTTTGCCTCTTTCAGCAGTATCTCCGGTTATGGCCAATCCATTAGCATCTCTAAGTCCATATGAATACGATTTAAGCAACTTGGGTTTTTCTAGGTTCCCTCAATTATGTGTTTATCTGCCCATTGCCCCACTGGGTGGAATTTTACCTATTTCAGCAAGTTCATCAGTAATGCCTGATCCATTAGCGTCTCTTAGTCTCACATTACCCGGGTTAAGATTGAGCAAGAATTCAATTTGGGTGAACCAAATCGAGCAAATAGTTGAATTGGCACCTATATCGACATCTGACCCCATTCCATTGATTTTTATGCCCAAAATTTCAATAGCTCATAACTACAATTTTGGTCTTACAAGTATGGAAAAATAATCAAAAAGCTTAGAACTTTCGTTTGCTTTACAAGAAATGATACAAAAGTTAAAAATTATATGTCAGAGTTTGCAAATGAAAGGATTTCGATGAACATAAAACCGATAAGGGATGCTATTATCACCTCATTGGCATTAGCAGAGATTGAGCAAATATTGAATAAGGTGGAGGAAAATGGAGATACCATAGTTATTATTTTCATTAAACTTTAGTTGATGTTCTTATTGTATCTCATTAGGCTTCTGTAGGAATTTAGGAGAAGAAGAAAGCAAAAAATATCTATATTTATAAGAAATATAGGGAAAGCCCAACAACCCTTACCCCACCTCACCCCTGCCCACCCAAAAAATTAGAAAGAAAATAGAATTGAATATGAATTTTCAATTATCTTTATTGATGAAATCATGTATTTTTATATTTTTGAGGTGTTATTATTAACATTATTTTTCCTTTGGTCCTTATATTTCTAGAATAACATAGTTAGTTGAATAATTTTTTAAAATATTTGACACATGTGGTAAACAATTTTTAATAATGTTGTTTTTTGTGCTAGATGAAAATTGACATCTCAAAGTAAAAAAAAAATTACTAAAAGATTTTGGATATTCAAGCACTTATTTGCATATTTGTAGGATTTATTATGAGAAAAATGTATTGGCTAAGTAGTGGTTGAACGAAAGACTTCAAAAAGTCTATTCTTGTCGTTAAATGTAGTTCAACTTTAACACAGGCTGCTACAATCTACACTATAAAAGTGTGTTGTGATGCTTAAATATCTAAATATGAAGTAAAAATGCATAGTTTAAGCAAGACCTGATTTCTCTTACACTCGCCATTGACGAGAGAGCAACAACAAAGAAAGAGAGATGGCGAGGGATAGTTGCCTAGCGTGTGAGGGTGAGGGTCGCCGTAGGCAGTGCGATCGGTGGCGCTGTTGGTGCT
This sequence comes from Solanum clarkiae, assembly GCA_011800125.2. Taxonomy (NCBI): domain Eukaryota; kingdom Viridiplantae; phylum Streptophyta; class Magnoliopsida; order Solanales; family Solanaceae; genus Solanum; species Solanum clarkiae. The sequence continues at coordinate 8,110 of JAABOM020059322.1, forward strand.
GTTTATGGGACATATGAGGCTATTCGATACAACGTTCTTGACTTAATGAAAATTAGATTCATTTGACAAACTACTCTGGGAAGTGCTTCTATTTTTGGTCTCTTCTTGGGAGTTAGAAACTTGATACACTGTGAGAAGTTGTATTAAGCTTTTCTTTAGGTCCATTAACATTGGACCCTTGCACGTGGTGAATCTTGACTAGTCGAGCTAGTCGAATACGAGACCGAAAAGATTAAGAACCTGGGACTGGAATGGTTAAGAACCCAAAGTCCATACATGTTTAGAATGATTATATTAGCTACAATATGTGACTATTTAAACAAAAAAAATGTATTTTAGGCATTGAATTGTATGTTACTATGCCAAATTTCTTGATTGACAAATATGAATTTCTTGGTTAATTTAATGTTTTTGCAACAATATTAAAAGAAAAATCTAGTTTACAAGTGGAAAAAAAATCCTGATTTACAGAGTTCAATCCCAAAATATATGGATATATGTGGTTAGTTTTGTGACAAATATGATCTTTGTAGTTAGTTTCGTCAATAGATTGTGATTCATTTTATTATTGTCTTCATGAGTAAGTAGAAATAGTTCTATTTGTTTTGATGTCAATATTGAAAGTATTTATTAAAAAGTTAATTTCTAATTCCACAAAAATAAAAGAATCATGAAAGCAACTTTATTTCTATATATAATACTAACAATTACTTTAATGTTAAATTATATATTAAATTAATTAAAAAAATTGATATTGAGTTCTAAATATCATGCCGTAAAAGAAAACTTTGAATCTTAGCCCCACAAAATAACCAATATACTTGTTTTTCTTTTTTATATTGTTTTCCCTTTATTTATTCTTTTAGCTTTTTTCGTTCTTTATATTTCTCAACATAGTTTTTTTTCTATTGACATTTTCTTTTCTTGTTCTTGTTTATTTTTTAACTCCTCATTTTTCTTTATTTTGTAATTTAATATTCCTCAAATTTGAATATTAACATATTTTTTCATCAAATTTTTGCTGTTAAATAGTTTATCATATTTGATATAAAAAAGTATCCTACATAAAAATGAAAAAAAAAAATAACTTTTAATATTTCGATGAATACATTACCAAGTTATTAATTTCTTAAAGGTCAAACATTGTTTTCTCTTTCGCTGACTAAATTTAATTTTTTTAAAAAATTAAATAAAAAATATTGATACATCTAAGACTATTTTAATAATCAAGAGACGAACTTTAGTAATGGCCATATTACGTCACTTAATACCAAAAATATATTTACGCATTAATCCTTAAAAGCATTTTTAGGAGCTAAAAATGAACTATTCAAGCGCATTTTATTTTGAATTAGTTCAAAATTTTCTTTCTAAAATATGTCCAAACAAGTTTAATATTTATTATTGTTTGCTAGAACTTAACTAATAGAAACTCTTCATTTTAACACAATTACAAAAGTATGCTTATGGGCCCATAATAAAAGTAAGGACATGTATAGATTCTTCTACATTTTTATTTTGATCATTAATCATACTATTATTATTTTTGCCCTTAAATAAAGTTAAATTACAAAAATGCCATTGATTGTCCCTGTGACACCCCATAACTCTATTATTACATGTACCTATGTTTCAAGCCTGATTCTTATATGTGGGAAGTGGATTAGGGTCATAAGAGACCTCTAGTACTTAGCTGAGTTCAAACTTTCCTATTAATTGAGTTTCTCACGTTAAATTATATAAGAGTCAACTGTTTAAATGACCATAAATCTTAGTACACAACGAATTAGGTGATCTATGACCTACCAAATGAAAGACCTTTGAATTAGCTTTCTAACGCCATTGATTTCACCTCATTTGGAGTTTAGAGTTAAAAGTTATGGTTGTTTTACTACATACTGCAGAGTAGATTGTCCTTACGAGATGACCTATGGGTCATGGTTTGAGTTATGGCCCGTCTGCTAACTCGTGAGAAAAACTCTTGAAAATTCATTTTTGAGCCCCAACTTGACGAACCCACCTATGGGTCGTAAGTTCTTCTACGGGCCATAGTTTGGGCTCGTGGAATCAATCCAGAGACCCCAAAATTTGCCCAAAAGTTTACAGAGTTGTTCCTATATGCCGTAGGTTTGCCCGTGGGCAACTTCGACAGCTTTTTAAGAAGGGTTATTTTGATCATTTCTCACCCTTTCAAAGCTTTGACTTGACGCTTTTATACCTAAATAAATCCTAAAACATATCTAATCAGTCTTATTATGCAAAAACACATTCTCTAAGTTGGAGCAAAGTTTCAAGGAAGAAAAAGTTAGGGTTTGAAGAGGATTTTGTGAGTCTTGTTGCTCCCCAGCGCACACAAGTGTATGTGGTCTTAATAAGTAATATAGTGACCCTTATCAGGAGACAGGATGTCAAACCTAAGGGACCTAAACCAAAATAAATTAATAATCCAAGTTGTTACGTTAAGTGTGTCCATGTTGAAAATGATAAAAAGATTGAGTGAAAAATTCAAGTAACTAATTAAAACTACTACAGTTAACTGGTTTGTTGTGAATTATCTGATTAAGAACGATTTCGTGATTGTAACCTTGTTGACGCAATTCTAGACTCAATGCTTGCGCTTATATATGTTTGGGTTTTCTGATTACTGCTTCACACGGTTAAAATTACCTAAACAGGATTGCACGCCTCTGCCGACTTACCTTTATTGACTTCCTAACTACATCATTGAGCGGGGATAAATACATCAATAAAAATGCTTTAACAACAACAACAACAACAACAACATACCCCAGTGCCTCAATATAAAAAAAATGCTTTAATGTTTTTCCTATATTTTAAACCAAGCCAGGTGTAAGGGTATTTGTCACGGGTCTCCCTTATATGAAGCAATCTAGTTTCCTAGTTGAACAAACTCCCTATATTACTGTGTTCTATTCATTCCAACATCTATCAAATCCAGAATGAACAACTAATTTATCCCATAGTTGATCGAGCTATGAAGTATTGATAGGAGTAATATAAGAGTAATCTAGTGGAAACCCATTCATAATATGCAAAAATCAAGAACTAGAAGATTGTCGATGGCTATAATGTCAGGATGCGAAAAGATTAGCCACACGTCAATTTGAAAAGCAGAACCTGTTGTGTCGAGGAACACCTTCTTATTGACCACCTTGTGCCCTTTGATCACTATGGGTGCCTTGCCCTTGAGGACGACCATCTCTACCTTTGTTTAGACACTCCACAATCTTGTGACCATTCTTCCACAACCGAAGCAAGCACCTGTATTCCTCCAACATGTGCCACTATGATTTCTTCCACATTTTGGATACTTAGGGTGAGTCATTCCACCATTTGAGCTTTTGTATTAGGAACCCTATCATTGGCAAACCTTTGACCTTGGGTGTTGGAGGACCCTTGGCCTTGAAACTTGTGGTCTTGTTGGAAATGACCAGCTTTAGCACCTTGGAATCCACCGTTAAGTCGAGCCCTTTTGGACTCCCCCATCCTTCTCTTTATAAGTTTCATCTCCTCAAGTTATTCAATATATGTCATAAGCCGTGATATATCGATATCCCTAATGAGCATGGCAGCACGACATGTCACGACCCAAGCCTATGACTTAGACATGACACGACGAATGGGAACCCAAAGGAACCCAAACAAGCCTCTTAGCATATCAATCACACATCCTTGGTCGCGGAAGCAAAGTATACAACAACAAGAGATAATAAAAAGGGAAAACGGGACTAAGGGAAGTCTTTGATATCATAAAAACATAGAGAGTCAAGCTTGTAACATAAATACATCATAATGTTCCAACAACACCTCTAAACTTAGAATAGAGCGGGGGCCAAGACACTTTCCAGGCTTACCCTCATAATATCATATGTTCAACATCAAGGAGTCTTAGGAATAGCAAGAGAGAGTAGATAGTGTCCCTGAACTTAAGGACTCACCAAACTTTTCTTCGAATAATCTCACTAGCCACGTAGAGGATGATTAAGATGAGCTCCGGTCCCTACATGGTGATATCATGTAGGCATAAAGTATGCGTTAGTACATTTGGATGTACTAAGTATGTAGGATGCAATACAATAAGACAAAAGCCAATATAGTCAAAATGCATAGTAATAGGCAATAGATAAGCATAATCTCAATATGACATGCATGATCAATGCTTGAAGTAAAACATGCTTATAAGTCATTCAACTTGCATAGAAAATAATACATATGTGGGAAGAGACCTCAACCGACAAAGAATAATACCAAGCGAGCTATAACTTGGAATTCCGATGATTACCCTTTATCGATAAAGATGTGGTCTACTTGCCAAAGTAAACCATACTTCACCTTACCGGAGCCCATTTCATTTCGGAAAAGTAAGCCCCCTTTATGGGAACGCGTCTCATTTTGGGGTGATTTCATGATAAAGTGCACTAAATGGATCCACTAGTATACCAAGGGTATAACATAATCTTAAGTTGGCACATAGTTCAAGGAAAGAGAGCAAACCCTCCATCCATCGGTGCTAAGTCTAATCCCATAAAATACTTATAATAATCATACTTTAATAACTTGCAATAAATATGGAATCATGACATGAGTAGCTATTAAACATAGTTGACCTCTAATGGTGAGCCTACCTTGAAATATGAGAATAGATCATCATCAAACATTACCCTTGCATTAACGTTAAAGGATCACAAGAGGTAAAATCTTAAAAATAGGGCTTAACTTCATACTGGCATAATCATAAATAATTTCATGAATTCATAACATACTTGCATAATCATAGATAATTTCATGAATTCATAACATACTTGATAGCCCATATTCATCATGAAGTCACTTGA
>JAABOM020059323.1:0-12962 GCA_011800125.2 Solanum clarkiae
TACAAAGAAATTTGGTTTAGTATGTGTTTACGTGCCCCTATCGGGCACTGGTCACGACCCCAGGGTGGGGTGTGACAGCTCTGGCAGTGTGGGTAAGACGTTGTATCATCATGAAACTCATAGTGATGGTTGTCGATAGGAGAAACTCCCCAATAAGTAAAGTTTTTATTATTTTACACAGTGAGATTTATTATTTCTTTATTAAAGTATTTTTTTATTATGTTGCATATTTAATTGAGTTGAGTTATGCATAACTAAGCATTTGAGTATCATAATTTTTATATATTGAGTTATGTTCATTAATGCATTAAAGTTAGTATTTCTTTATATTAAGTTACACTTTTAAAAAATTTCAAAAATATACATTTTGCTTGCATGACATACTTTTGTAAATTAAGCTATCTCAAAGTTCAATTTTAACGTAAGTATCCTGTTCTTAATACTTTTTGGCTATCTTACATACCACTGATTCCACATACTAGCGCCACTTGGTGCTGCATCATTTCATGATGCAGGTACAGATTTTAGAGATCCTCAGCAAGCACTTCGTTGAAGATCCAATCAGTCTCAGACAGTGGTGAGACCTCCTTACTTTTGGAGGAACCCTTTTATTTTAGTTCATTCTTCTTTTTTATTGTCTTGAGATAGTGTTGAACATGTGTTGGCACCTTCTTACGATTTGATAGAGGTTTCATAGACTGAGTTAGATAAAGAATAGTAGAGTCTGTCATACTTTCAAAGTCAATTTTGAAAAATAATTATTAATTATTTCAATTGAAACGTTGAGTTATTTTAATACAAGATATAAAATTATGTTACATGAGAATTTGCATGCCCACTTGAGTACTTCCTCTTGTTTTATTAAATCTTCCGCTAATTGAATAAGTGAATTGAGTTAAGCAGTTCGCTTGGGAACCAACAGCGGTTTCTCGGTGCCGGCCACGTCCAGAGTGTAGACTCGAGGCGTGACAATATGAAAAATAACAAAATTTCATTCTAGGGTGTACGTAGATAGCAAAATCATCAATTTCAATAATTTGATTCATAAAAATTGTAATATATGCAAATTATACGGGAATAAATTAGAATTTAAGAAAAACCTTCAAGAAATAGTCATGGAAGACTTAATTCATTCATAACTCTATCAATAAAGGGTCCCCATTTGTGGAGTTAAGAAGGCCTTGACCTTCGTGTTCACGGAGGTGGACCATGTGTTCACGTAGCTTCAGCCCCATGTGACCTCCGTGTTTGCAGGTCCTCATCTGCGTACTTGATGTTAAAATACTTGAAATAGTTTAACATTTTAAAATGTCGGGATTAACAATTTTCACTATTTTCAACACTCAAGTTCCATTTTTTTAGATAACCTTCAAGGTTTTTCAAGGCAAATTTATTGGGTAACTATCTAGCCTATTTCTTTAATTTTCATTGATTAAATTGTGTTTTTAACTTGGAATTTGGGGTTTATAAATGAGAAATTTGGGGATTTTTCTGAATTTGATTGTTAATGCTAAATTGATGATTTTGGCCTCATTTTAACTCCACTTCCGAAATAGTTTTCACAGTTGAAGTCTTTATTAATTGGAAAACATTTTCATGTATTAAATTTTAGATTCCTGGTGTTTTTCCCGGTATGAGAATTTTGACCTTTTTGCCTTTTTCACCCAAATGTCATGATTTTAGTGTGATTAGATTTATTATGTGATTGTGATGCTACATTTTAAATAGATTGTAGTGATTTGAATTGTCGTGGAAGCGGAAAAATAGTAGATTTGACTTGATTTGAGACTTGTACTATGGAAAGTGGACTTCTAATCTTTTGTTAAGTATAGTGGAACCTTGTATGCTCCTATGCGTGTGGAATTGAGTACTACGGGGTAGAATTGTATCATTAGAGGCTTTAATCATGAGATTTCGATAAGACATTATTCAAATAGTTAAATCTTTACTTGCAAATTAATGATGGATTCATAATACAAGTGATCTTGTGAATTATATGATATTGATATCGAGATGGTACCTATATTCAGATTTGAATGATATTGAGACTTTGATGATATTGAAATCGTGATTGTATTGAAACTGTGATGAAACTAAGATTGTGCATATTAGATTCACTATTATTTATGCACTGATACTTATGATGGATATGGCCGAGAGATGGGTAAGGTGACATGTGGATTGGTGGCCAAGGTCTTTACTAGTTGATGATTAGTCGAGGTTGCTGCCAGCGAGCCGAGGTAATATACTGGCTGATATTGTGGCTGAGGTTATTTTTGGTTAGGTGAGCATTTGTCGAGGACATTATCGACAATGTTCATGGGTACATGGTCTTTGTGTGGCCCCTATGGATTCCATTTTGACACTGATATTATCAGTAGATGTGTATCATAGGACAACTATGCCTCATGATTATTTGACATTACATCGCATTATTTACATCTTATGTCATCTACTCCATCTCATCTCATTCCTTCTTTGATATTATTATGTGTATTGCGTGAGAGTTGTAAATCACCTAAATTTATTTATGATACTGGATATCTACTGCACCATTTGACATTGAGAATTTGTTGGATGTTTCAAGATACAAAGCTATGTGATTAGTATATATTTATATGGTTTGTATATTGTATTGTGCTGGTACTTCTCTTAGTACAAGTGTATAGTTTGGCAATATATGGTTGGGTGGATAAGAGTACTTTTGTTCTTCATTGCTTACTTTAGGTTCATATCCATTTGTTGAATACCTTGTTGCTTGGTGCTCATCCCTTGCTACATTTTTATAGTTTGTGAGCGCGGTCCCTTTTGCTAGACATTCTTCATTACATGATCAAGCTTTTGGATCTTTCGAGAGGTAGTTACTTATCTCTTCGGCAAACTTTTGAGAATTCTATTTTATGTTATGTTTTATTTATGGACTAAACATTGAGACTTGTATGCCATTTGAATATTCTGATTGTTAAAAACTTATATATGTGACACTAATTCCTAGATGGTTATAGCTTTTGGTTTTCCCATGCTTGTCTATTTTATTAGATTGTTTTATCTTCTGCTCTAGTATGTTAGTGAGTTATTTAGGTTTTAGGATGACTCGACTTAGTGGGTTAGGCGACTACCATCACACCCGGATTTCGGGTCATGACAATTTGGTATCATAGCCCCAGGTTCATAGGTCTCACATGCGTACAAGCCCATTCTAGTAGAGTCTTCAAGATCGGTGCGGAGACATCTGTTACTTTTCTTAAGAGGCTACAAATACTGTTATGAAGTTCTCTTTTGCTTCTTTTTAATCAATTCATGTGTGGTTTTTGTTTAAGTGATGAGTGGTCATGTGTCCTTTTGCAGATGGCGAAGACTAGTGCTACAACGAATGCTGAATGAGCGTAGGCAGCTCCTGAGACTACTATTGAATCTCTAGCTAGGGGTAGGAGCCGAGCCAGAGGCCAAGGTAGAGGCTAGGGCTAAGGAGCAGAAGCAATGAGAGATTATGAGCAAGGTATGTCCCCTGAGCCAGCTGTAAAGCCTAGAAAGGAGAAGGTTCCTCATGACTATACTACAACACCACTCTACAAGTTACACTTCTGAAAGTTTTGAGTATGTCAAGATGATGAGATAGGCAGGTGGCCTAGCTGATACATCAGGTACTTCACAGACAAGGATTAGGGTTTAGCCTCAACGTCAAAGTAGGCCCTCATGGCCCAAGAATAGGTGGAACAACTACTAGAAGCACCTACTGTTAAAATCCATCCACCAACTACCTTTATTAATGAAGATCAACATGGATATGAGAGGTTTAGGATAGCTACCTTATTCCTAGGGTGAAAAGACCAAGGATTCATATGAGTTTTTATTTACTTGCCAAGAGTCACAGAAGAACATGGGGTTGGTAGAGATTAATGGTGTACGATATGTTGCCCTCCATCTTTGTGGGCTAACCAGAGTGTTGTGAAGGACCTATTTGGGGTCATTTCCAGTAGGTACTCCTCTGATGACTTGGGAGGTATTTTCTAGTGCCTTCTATGATTGATTTGTTCCTTAGAGTGTCTAAGAAAAGTCATCTGAGATTCAAGAGTTTGAGACAGGGAACTATGATGGTCTCAGAGTATTAGCTCTGTTTTTGTCAGTTGGCCCAACACGCTACAACTATTACCCTTATAAAGGAAGAGAGAGTTCATCGATTTGCTAGAGAAATTGCTTATTCTATCAGATAGTTAGTGTTTTAGGTAACTAGAGATGGAGCATCTTTCCAGTCAATGGTTAGTACTGCTAAGGAGGTGGAGCTTATGCAGAGAGAGGAGTTTGGGGACCCCAAAAGGATTCATACATTAGGACACTTCTTGCGTGCATCATCAGGAGGTAGAGGTACGACTAGGGAAGGTGGTTCATTTCAGCTCCAGGGGGTCTATGCAGTCTTACCAGCTTTAGAGGGAGGATGAGGTCCTCGCTATTCTTACAGTTTTATCCATAGCTTCTCCAATTCAGAGCAGAGGCCTGCGGGCCAAGGTGGCAACAATATACCTTCTATTCAATCACAACAATTGTCCACCCCTAGATCTTTCTTTAGGTGTAGATATCATTGTCATATGGTTCAAAAGGTCCCCTTGCAGTCTCATTCTAGGCCCCGCCATTCTTACTCTGTAGCACTAGCCAGAGATGCAGCACCATCAGTTAGAGGTTTATCCCCTTAGACTAAGGGCCGAGGTAGAGAATAGGCCGATAGAGGTAGACACACCAGAGGTAGAGGAGAAGGTGATACTTCTGCACATTCTGGTGGTAGAGGGGCAGCTTCTACTTATGGATAATGGGGATGCCATTGCTATGCTTTCCCATGAAGACCCGAGGTCGAGGCCTCTGATGTTGTTATCAAAGGGATTATTCCCATTTTCCATCACTCAGCATCTGTATTATTTGATCATGGCTCCACTTATTCATATGTATCTGCATATTTATCTAGGGTTCAAGTTTCTATATGTTACTATGTCTATGCCTATTCATGTTCAACCCGAGTAGTTGAGTCCATTGGAGTAGATCAAGTGTACCAATCTTGTCTTATGACTTTGGCTAGCTATGACACTTGGGTGAATATGATTATATTGGATATGGTAGATTTTGATGTTATTCTGGGTATAGCTTGGCTATTCTGTATCGTGCTATTCATGATTATTATGCCAAGACCATTACCTTAGCCATGCCAAGTAAAATCGAGGATAGAGTGGGAAGGTTCAAAATGTTCTTATCCTAGTATAGTTATATCTTATAATCAGGTGCAAAAGTTGATTGATAATGGGTTTTGGCTTACTTAGATTTTATTTATGATATTGTTGCTGAGTCACCTTTTCTGGAGTCTATTCTGGTGAGTTGTGTGTTTCCATATGTGTTTCCTATTGATCTACTAGGAGTCCCTCTTGATACAGTGATATTGATTTTGTTATCGATCTTGACCTAAGTACTAAGCCCATTTCGATCACTCTCTATCATATGGCTCTAGTTGAGTTGAAAGAGCCAAAAGAGTAGCTCCAAGATCTACTGAGGAAAGTATTTATTCGACTAGTGTTTGACCTTGCGATGCCCCCATTCTTGTTTGTGAAGAAGAAGAATGGATCAATGAGAGTGTGTATTGATTAAAGGCAGTTAAACAAGGTGACTGTCAAGAACAAGTACCCAATTCCTCGTATTGATGATGTGTTTGATCAGCTTCAAGGAGCTTCTTTGTTTTCTAAGATTGACATGTGGTCTAGGTACCATCCGCTACTGATTTGGCCATAAGATATTCTTAAGACAGACTTTTGGACTAGGTATGGTATTATGAGTTTCTTGTTATGTCCTTTGGTTTGACTAACGCCCCTACAACACTTATGGAGCTAATGAATAGGGTGTTCTAGTTATATATGGATTCATTTGTGATAGTATTTATTGATGACATCTTGTTCTACTCCAAGATCGAGGAAGGTCATGTGAGGCACTTGAGGATCCTGCTCCAGAGGCTTAAGGAGGAGTTGCTTTATTCTAAATTCTCCATGTGTGAGTTTTGGTTGAGTTCTACGGCATTCTTTGTTCATGTGCTGTCCATGGAGCGCATTCAAGTTGAAATGAAGAAGATTGAGGTCGTTCGAGGTTGGGCAAGTCCTACCTCAGCTATAAAGATTCGTAGCTCTGTAGGCTTGGCTAGTTATTATCATTATTTTGTACAGGGCTTCTCTATAATTGCAGCTTCACTAACTATACATACTCAAAAGAATATGATATTCCATTGGTCCGTGAGTTTGAAGAGAGCTTTCAAAAGCTTAAGTTATTGTTGACTACAACTCCTATCTTGACCTTATCGAAGAAGGGTGTTGATTTCAAGGTTCATTGTGATGTTTTAGGAGTGGGGTTAGGTGGTTTGTTGATGTCTCAAAAGGTAGGTTATTGCTTATTATTCTAGGCAGTTGAAGGCCTATGAGAAGAATTAAATGGTTGGGGTTGTGTTTGTGTTAATGTTGTGGCATCACTATCTATATAGGGTCCGTTATGAGATCTTTACTGACCATCATAATTTACAGTACATTTTCAGCCAAAAAGATCTGAATTTGAGGCAAAGGAGGTTGATTGAGCTCCTGAAAGACTATGATTTGGCTATTCTCTATCATCCCGGGAAAGCCAATATGGTGGCTGATGCATTGTGTGGTAAGGCTTCCAGCATGGGGATTCTAACAACTATTTGGGTTGAGGATCCACCATTGGCTAGATATGTTCTGCGATTGCAAATGGGTTGGTGAGATTACAGCTTTTAGATAATGGTGGGATGCTTGCTTTTATTGAGGCTCGCTCATCTTTGATGGATCAGATTTGTGAGAGGCAATTTGAGGATGACAAGTTGTGTATTATTCGCGACAAAGTGGCTAGAGATGGAGCTAGAGATGTTGTGCTTGATTCTGAAGGTGTTTTGAGGATTGGAAGTCGCATTTGTGTGCTTAAGGTAGGTGACATGATCAGATTGTACTTGAGGACGCTACGCTGCATAGCAAGGCTTCCAGCATGGGGAGTCTAGCAGCTATTTGAGTTGTGAAGCCACTGTTGGCTAGATACGTTTAAAGATTGGCCAATGGGTTAGTGATACTACATGTCACAACCCATAAATGGGCATGATGGCACTCCTTTTGTCCCCTCCAAGACAAGTCAACCAAAACCCCACTACAACGATAAAGTGCGGAAGATCAATAAAAATAAGAAATTAACTACGGATAATAAGTCAACTTAATTAGTAATCCCCAAAACCTGGTTGTCAGATGCACAAGCGTCTTAGTGTATTACAACAGATTCGAAAGAATAGTACGATGCTCAAATGATATTGTCTTTAAAATAGAACAAAATTATAAATAGGAGTGAGAAGTCAACTATGATGGCAAACAGCTACCTCACCCAATCTCCATAGGAAGCCTCAGACAAGGAAGAATAGGGGGTATCATGAAGATCCGGCCTCGTAATCTACAAAAGTATAGTAACAAGGGGTGAGTTCCAAACACGCAGTACCGAATAAGTGAACTAATAAACATAAAATCAAGTAATATAGAGTATGGGTACTCCTAACAACCCAATCGAACCTCCATAACCGCAACCTGTATAAAAACCAACCCAACCTAACAGTTCACAATATACATAACTTATAGCCCAATAATGTCACACCAACAATTATAGAACAATGACACAAGGGATGAAGTGCATACATCATAAGTTTCAGAAAAGGCACTCACAAGTTCATAAATGATAAAGATGTGCATTGCAATGCACTACAATAATGTCAGGTATAATGATGCATGTCTAGCCTAGTGATACACACCCCTATCTCTCCTTCCAGGACCCATGGGGGATTTTAGTCCATGCATCTATTGCGACGTGCGATATGACCTCGAATCATAGTATGTATCATGACGTGTGATAAATTTGACTAATAAAGGAGCAAAGGCACCGGGTGAAAGTGCAAAATGAGGAAAGGTTTATATAATTGAGAAAAAACCAAATATTAGTATATAAATTGATAAGAACAAGGCATTAAATTACCTAATGGTTGTACTACCTCGTCCGCCTCTCACGTGCAAAGACAACTACGCATATTACACGAGTGAACCTGGTTCAGTTAGCAGTACCAGATAGTGAGTTCAAAGTAGTAAGCAAGATACCAAACTTAAAGTGGAAAAACTCCTTGCTCAAGGGAGAAATAACTACTAGCTACACTCATGGGGTTTCAACAACTCTTTGTTATGTCAAACTCGAGCAATGTAAACTTTCAACTTACACTTCACGTCACAACTATTATGAGTGAAACCCATTCTCAACAAAACTCACTCAAAGAAAAAAACTTCTTACAATATTTGCCCCAAAACAAAGATTCTAAGAAGATTTCCAAACAAACTTGAACAATCAAGAAAATCTAACTCTAGATCTTGCTTAAGTGTTCTCCTTAAGTATTCATGCTCTTGCTGGAATGCTCTCATCCTTTCAAATTAAAAAAGCTATGTCTTCTAAGGTTAATGATTGTATTTATATTGAACCCTAGAGACATTCCATGTAGAACTCCTTTCTTGAGTAGGGCTCGTGATTCTTTTCCATAAAGGAGTCCTTTTCCCAAGCTGCTACCTTTACCAAGTCTAATTCTATTTCATTAAACAAAAATCCTTCTCTAGCTGGAATTTAGCTTTGTGTCTCATGGTGCGCCTGCGTTAGATCTAGTTCCATTTGTCATCATCAAAACTGCCTATGTATATCTATAATAATCTAACAAATTCCCCCTTTTTGATGATGGCAAACCTGTGTGCATGTAATGTTCCTATACAAACTTCCCCCTTTTGGCATCTCAAAAGTCAAAAATTGTAATCTTACAGATAAAGACAAAGAATGGAACAAAAATAGAGGCATCGAATAATGGGAACAATACCAGGCATAACACATTAAAACTAATGATATTATCCATCCACATAACACAGAGTATAGCAAAAGAGAAAGAAAGAAATAGGATATCATCATCTAAAAAAGCAAGCAACCACTATTACCCACACATATCATCCACAGTAAAAAGAAAATATACCAAAATAAATTATCTGTAGTGCAGAAAGGAGAGAATTATACAGATCCGACAAATAAACAAGAAGTAGTAAGGATTAGGGGAAAAGGGGCCTATGCCTCGCAACCTAAGGAGAGTGTCCACCGGCTAGTTGGAGGAGCCAGTCCTTTAGATGAAGCACCTCAGTCTGAGAATCTTCCAGCTGATCCTATCTCCATCCTGGGCCTGGAGGCAATCTTGTTTAACCTAAGCTACTATAAGTTCCCCCATGATTTGAGTCACTATCCCAGAAGACTTTGGAGGAGCAGGTGCAGGTGTAGCAGTAGCAACAGTAGGAGGAGGAACACAATCACACTCGAGGGCAATGGTTGGATCAATCATATCCTTTTTTGTTAACACCCTCCTCACCCCAAGGGGATCCTCCTTAAATACATGGGTCAACATGTTTCCAAATGCGAGATTATGTCGACCAGGTGTTGGATCAATAACATGCCTCATGTGACAAATATTCAAAGCAGTCCAATCCACAGGCTCCTGCAAGTCTATGGCGTAGGCAATCCCCATATCACGAAAAATGACCTCTTTCCTATGCTCTCCCCTTGGTAACACCCTTTATGCACTGCCTCGAAAAGTAGTTTCAAAACATGGGGCTTTTCCCTTTTATACACCTTGCAAAGAACATAAGTGGCCCTCCCATTAGTTAATTTGGAGGTTAGAACACAACCCACATCCTCTTTCTAGACATACTCAGCAATCCCAACAAATGGAATCCTTAAAAGCTTCCCTAACTTAAGTTTGTCAAAGACAATATCCACCTCACAAACCCTGGATGAAGCCCCGTCACCCTCCACGGTAGCCAAGTTCTCATAAAATTCCAAAACCTCAGTCTCAAACAAAAGTGACTCTATATCATAGAACAAATTTATCCAACCCTGAGATGTTAGCTTCACATGAAATTGTTCAACTATTAGATACTTGAGAACCCTTGGATGTATAGGTTGACCCCTTTAACACAGCTTTAGAACTAAAATAGAGATGCTTCCCAATACAATTGAAGTTCAACACATATTTGTTCAAGCAAGAAGGAGCAAGGGGCGAAGAGGGAGAAGCAAGTAGGGAATTTCCTTCGGGAGAGGAAGAAACATAAAAAGGAGAAGCACGAGAGACCAAGGACATACCAATACAGACCCTCTTTCGGCTGGAGAATGACCTAACCGAGTCAAACACATGTCTCTTGCTCCCGGTGATAGGGCCACAAATGCGAGGAGAAGCAAGCTTTGGAGAAGAGGATCAAAGAGCCTGGCGTTAGATTAGAACTTAACGAACCTAAGCCAGTGGAATGTCATCTTGGGAGTCTAAATGCTCTGGAACAGGATTAGGCATAGTAGGGGAAGGAACAATAGTAGGAGGAGGAAAGGCATGGGTGGGTGACAAAGGAGGGTTAGGGTCTTGGAACACAACCCGAACTGGGGTCTTTCTATGGAAGAGGAGGAGGGTGAAGGTTTGTCAATCAAACATCAATGGGTGAGAGTAAGATTAGGATAGAAAGTTCGATGTTAGTGCAATAGGGTTTGGACACAGTGAACAAGGAACAAGGTTGATAGTAAGGCATGTCCAGAGAGGGGAAAGGAGGGAAATGAGGTTGGGAATTACTAGTAGTCGGTGGTAGGAATGATGTTGGAGAGTGGATGATGGCAAAGGGTGAGTATGGGACTCCCCTACCAGAAATCCTATGGTGGTGATGGCCAGTTGCATTAGATCCATTTCAGAGTATGACACAAGAGATGACATGGTTTAGGTTTTTAGTTTTCTTGAGTGGAGGGTATGCCTTTTTTTTTGTATTGTTTTTCTGAAGTGTGTTTAGAAAGAGAGAGAGAGAGAGAGACGTTTAGACACACGAATAGGATATTAAAACCTATATGGGGAAGAGGAAGAGGGCATTGGGATGTGATGGAAAATACACGTCTGACACATTGCAATAGGCATGATGCTTGAGCTCCCAAGAAATGGTGATCATCGAACATTTTAAGCAAGAGATCTTCCGGCCAAAAAGTAGACGAGTTTTAGGAACTAGGTGTAAGTAAGAAGCTATAACCATCTTTACTCTAGGTATTTATTCATCCAGTAGTGGAAGTAGTAAGGCAAGGAGTACTTGTTGATTTCGTGTTTGAGAACTTGTTTTCCCCTGTCTCTATGCAATGCTCTATCTTAGGACACTAAGGGTAATATCAGTAGGTCCCAGTGTAGGAGTCCCAATGCAGGTTTCGAAACAAGATACGTGCATTCAATTTACAAACATAGTAATCTTGTACACTGCTTAAAGTGAAAATTGAGACTTAATGGTAGAGAACCAGGAACCCCTGATTAACCCTAAATATAGTCGATTCATCTCAAAGTGTTCCCGACTTAGGGCTTTGGTGAAGATATCGATAACCTGATCTTCAGTCTTACATAATAACATTTCAATGAATCCCTTTTCAATATTGTCCTGTAAGAATTGGTGTCAAACATCAATATGCTTGGTGCACTTGTGATGAACCAGGTTCTTGGCTATGATCACTGCACTTATATTGTAAGATATGATGGGAATGTAGTCAACCTTTATACCAAAGTCCATAAGTTGCTACTTTATCCAGACAATTTGAGCATAGTAAGAGGTCGCAGCTATGTATTTCATCTCTGAAGATGAGAGGGCGACTAAGTTTTGCTTCTTTGTAGCCCAGGACACCAGACAAGTTCACAAGAAGTTTGCCATTCCTGAGGTACTCTTCCTATCATCCAAATATACAGCATAGTCAACATCTGCAAATCCCAGTAGTTTGAAATAGGAGCCAGGGGGTACCAAAGAACTAGGTTAATAGTGCCTTTGAGATAGTGCAGCATCATCTTAACAACCTAAAGATGAGATTCCTTGGGTTTGGACTATAATATTGCACACATGTGTCACGCCCCAAGGTCCCTTTAGGGCAAACTGGTATCCATTGTCGATAGGGCTCGGGAGAACCAACCTGTAACAATGTGCTTTCTATACATACTATAAGGGGGTTTCTGCGTTTGACATGCCTTTAAGAAGATAAATAGTGATAACAAGCCAAAAGGAAATGCATATGACTAGGTCATTGGGGCCATGGTATTTAAAGTATGAGACTTGACCAAACTTTACTTTACAGTCTACAAAGCCTCTACTTAAAGAAAAACATCTAATAAGGTTCGGGACAGGCCCCGCCTCAACTATCTGTACAAAACAAACAGATAAGCTCTAGACAAGCAAAGCTCCGAAGCAATCTGGAGCTTGGTAGCCACAACTGAATGTCCTGCACTCCTACTGGGGTATCTACTAACACCTGTACCTACAGTATGAAATGCAGGTCCCCCATAAGGGACGTTAGTACTAGATAATATACTGAGTATGTAAGGCAGGATATACTTTATATAAAGTAACAACTCAAATGAAACCATGCATTTGTGGAAGATCAGGGACCACCCTTAGTTGTCCTATGGAATCATGTACTTTATGTTCTTTATATTGCTTTACCTTTACTGTAAAATCTATATGGTAAAATTTGTGTACAGCTGTAATACAAATGACCAACTAATCAGTGGTGAACTATATCGGGTTCGTCCCTCGCAAGGTTCTTCCTTAACCCCTGGGGCTACCCCACGTAATAAGATGTTTACCTGGCTAGGTGATTTCTTCCACACCTCAAGACATTGAGATCATCCCTTTGCTAGGTTCTTCCTTAACCCCCTCGGGCTACCACCCGTGATAGGATCGTCCCTGGTTAGGTGTTACTTCCACCCCCTCGGGCTACCACCTATCAAAACCGTATACTTTATCTTTTAATTACCTTTGAGATGGTTCTTTTGGTGGTCATAATATTGGAGCTGTAGGACTGTATATGTAGCATGTGACATGTAG
>JAABOM020059324.1:0-12961 GCA_011800125.2 Solanum clarkiae
TATGTATTACTAAAAGTGGGAACAAAAAAAATTGAAAGTTGAAATACCAAAATAACCATATAAAGTTAAGTTAATTCAATAATACCATTAAAAAGAAATAAATAGTTCCTTTATAAATTCTAAAAACTAAATTATATTTAAATATCATATTAATAATACCTATAAGTTTGATTACCATTTTCCTCCTATGATAAATCAAATATTTAATTAAATAATAATATTTTGCTCCTTCAGTTAAAAAAAAGACTATTAAGTTATTTTGTCAATTACATGAATCAAACATTTTTGGAAATGAAGTGATATTTTAATGCTCACACAAATAACGTTCACATTATACAAAATTAATTGTTTTAAATTCATATATCATAATTCATTGTAACTTATATAATTCCTATTATTTATCTTTTGATTTTCTTATCTAATTGACCTTTCAATTTTTAAAACTTTTAAATCAGACTCACCTTAAACCTTAACAGTATGATATATAAAGACCACTATCTCCATTCAGTTGCAGTAATAGAGATTCAGAAGGTCCGAAAAACGGGGGACTAGATTCTTTGAAAGGCTATTTAATTTTTTTTTTAATTTGATTAATTCTTACAGTATATCGCGATTATAATTACTATAGAAGAAAGAGTATGTTATGCACAATTTATCATATAAATTTTTATGGCTTAAAGATTTAGTGTTAATTATTTGTGTATTTGGAAGGAGTACAATAATATCTAAGACTACTCTATCATAAACTACAAAAACTAAAGTACTGTATGTCTAACATTTATGTTAATTTGTTTGTTATTATTGATCAAATAGTTAGATATCCATGATTTCATGAGGTCAATATTGATTTTTTTTTGTGTACTTTGTAGTTGTCTTCATATGTGAATTCTAAAAATGTTAAAAATATGAGTTGATGTTTCATATTTTTGATAGTTTGAGTTCTCAGAGTAGATGATCTTCATATTTGAATTACTGATTCATTCTATGGAAAGAATTAGTAGTATATATCCTCCATGTTTAAATATATTATCGAACTTCAAAGAAAAGATTTTCTTTTACTTGGATACAATAATTGAATAACAATTGCCTTAATCATCAAAAAATATATATAGATCTTCACAAAAATAGATTGACAGATTTATTAGTTACTTTTTCTAACCGGTATACATATATATTATACATGATCATACACTTGTATACATAAAACATGTATGTGTATGTATATGTGTGTACGTGTGTATACATATATTATGTATCTGCCAGCTATTCTGAGTTTAGTCAATTGGTTGATAACTAATATTAATTCTTGAAAGATTGTAATATAAGAAGTTGCAAACTTTTTCTTTTTTAATTTTCAATACTGTGCTAAATTTGAACAAGGGACAAATGTGCAACGCACATTCCCAAAAATCAGTATTACTAAAAGTGGGAACACCTTAATCTCAAAGTTGGATTACCATTTTTCCCTTAGTCTCAGTGTTAGATTACCATTTTGCGCCTATACTAAGTCCAATTACCAAAATGTCCATTAAAAGTTGATCTTTTTACCCTTTAACCAATTAATACCAAATAATCTTTTTGTACATAAATGTAAATAGTCATTCACTAGATACTGCACAGAGCATTAATACTATACAACGCATATGAATCAACCACAATAATGTTGTTTATGGACATTATTGATACATCAAACTTACTTATAATTGTGGTAGTTGAACCTCATCTACTTCTTCAAAATGAAACAACAATGCTCATAATTGTGGTGTAACCGTTGAATCTCGTCCACATCTTCAAATGAAACGACAATGTTGTACTATATCTTTGGTTCCTTCCCAAACTGTTGTTTATTATTGGAATTTAATGCACATGATAATAATTGAATTTTGGAACATTATGCTCATTGGAATTTCTCATGGGTCATCCAGAAACAGTCGCGCTATGTTTTTAAATATAGGGGTCACGCTGCATATATCCGACCCCCCTTACCCCTCAATGGGCGAGAGCCTTTGAGGCATTGAGGTAATGTTGTTGTTTATGTTCATTGGAATTTCAAAAAGTCTTTAAAGAGTAATGAATTGCCTGCTTTAATTTGTAAAGTTCATGAAGACTCCAAGTATTAATATTTGCAGATGGTGAAATTCTGCTACTATCTTGGTCAGACTATTGAATGAATTTGTTAATAACCAAGTTCTTTTTGTGATTACTGAGGTGAAATCTATTTGCCTTTTCTATTTGTGTTTTAATTGTAGTATAATCTTTGGATATCTTCTCTTTAATGTAATGAAGACATGTACTGACATTTGTGCATGTAAGTTTTTTTCTTTGAGTATTTTTATGATATTTCTCTACATTATATTACTCATTATACGCATGTTTTAATAGAATTTAATTTTTTAAATGAATTTATAAAAGATTCCATGGAACACGTGTGCAACACATATGTTCAGATACTAGTGTATCTAAATGGGCAAAGGCGATAACATTACCTCAGAATAATGGGCATAATAGTGTTCATTTTCTCAAGAAGAGTATTTTCACAAGGTCTGGCACACCTAGTGCTATTATCAGTGATGGGGGTTCCTATTTTTGTAATCCGATATTCACATCCTTACTGAGAACATATGGCGGGGGAGAAGCACAAGGTGGAAAACCCTTATCATCCCCAAACCAATGTCGAAGTTGAAATCTCAATTAGGCAAATCAAAAATATCTTGGCTAAGATAGTGAATGCTAGTAGAGTTGATTAGGCATAGAAGTTGGATGATGTTCTTTAGGCATATCGTACTGCTTTCAATACACCCATCAGGATGTCTCTATACCAATTGGTGTTTCATGTCATTTACCTGTTGAGACTTAGCACAAAGATTCTTGGGCTTTGAGAGCCATTAATCTGAATTCAAAAAGTGCTTCACTGGATAAAGTCAATTAATTGCTGATTTGGAGGAATTTTGGCTCCGCGCTTATGAAACTTCAACTCTATATAAGGAAAAGTTGATTAAGTGGCATGATGCTGAAATTTTTACATCGGGAGTTTGGGGTGGGTGATATGGTATTGCGCTTTAATTCTCATTTGAGACTTTTCCCGGTAAGCTTAAGTCCAAGTGGCAGGGTGCTTTCATAGTGATCTATGCTTTCGGGAATGGCGCTGTTGAACTTGGACAAAAGGATGGGTCGATGTTCAAAGTCAATGGACAAAGGTTGAAGATCTTTTGGATGTTGATCTGATAGTGGATTTTATTGATGTGGTGCTCTTTATCGACACTTGCAAGCATGATCCTATCATGCCACGACGTTAAATAAGGCACTTCTTAGGATACAACCCAATTTTTAGTAGGTTTTGAAAAATGTGTGTTGAGTGTACAGGTTGAATAGGAGAAACATATTGCAGGTGTAGATAGGAGAGTAAATTTCCATTTTGGCCATTCTCCAATCTACTTTAACGAGGTGGCTCAGCTCGTCTTTTAGAGGACGAAAAATGTCTCTATGGACACCATAGAGATTTGTAAACTTTATTACTATTCGATGAGTCATTGAATCCTTTTACCAGGGATAATGTTTCTCGTCAACGAGGATCGCAAATAAGGATGCAACACTAGAGGGATTAGCGAGCTGCAGCAACATTTGACAACTTGCCTAATTACTTTGGTGATCCCGATTGAGCTCACTAGATATATTCCATTCTCAGGCCTACCTCAGGACAAAAAGGGCGTGCCAGTTTGGCGACTTGTTGAACCTTTTGATGACGTTATTAACCTCGCCAATTGAATCGATAAATTTTGATGGGGGTCAGCGTTTGTTTAAAAGACCCCTCGTTTCATATCTCCCCCTCTTATTCCACTTTCCCTCTCTCCTCCTCAACCCTTTCACATTCCTCATCATATTTCTTCGTTTTTATCTCGTTTATGGATTTATTGGCTTGTGGATTTCACATCATAGTATCGGTGTTTGTATCTTTTCTCGATTAGTTTCTTTTTAGTTTGTTTTCTTTCCTTATTGTGTTATTGTTTATAATCTTTGTGCTTGGGTATGTTCGTGATTGCTTGGGTTTGTGTTTGAATAACAGACTTGTTGTTGGACTTAGACTGCACCTCTTTGGAAGCTAGGAATGATAAATGGATGTGAGTTTGAGCATATTATTCTTATTGATGTTAAATTGTTAGTGGATGTAATTGGGCATGATATCAATAGTTTGGAAATGCTCATTTATGTAAATCATTGTGCTGGATTTTGCATTATCTTGTTGGCTTTACTACTAATTTAGTAAAAACTAATTTGTGGGTGATGTTTTGATCATGGGTCATTGTCTTAAATTGATGGTTTGATTAGACACTTTTTGTGCCTAAATCAAATGGCTTCGCCCGATAATGGATTAGACAATTTCTTAAGGACTTAATCATCAATTTGGTATGCATAACCTATTTTTCCTGATAAATTGTAAACATTCGGGATGTTTTGAGTGCTAGATTATGTGTAAATGCATGGGAAATTGTGTCTGATGTTATTTGAGATGTTTATTTTTTTAATATGTGAGGAAATAACAGGTCGACATGTTTCCCTCTAGGGTGCTAGCTCTCCTTTCCAAGCCATTTCGGGCCTTGAAGTTTATGGATGACTTGGATCTTGCCAATTGCCTCCTGACCTTGCCTATTTTACCCACTTTATGCTAAAACTTTCTAGATGATTCAGTGAGGTCCTATAATCTTACCAATTGGATTTGGCAACTTTCCTTATGGGTTTGGATCTCACTAAATTGTCCAACTTCAAACAAAAAACCTTTGGGATGGATCAGCTAGCACAACTTTGCTCAGCAAACTATTCGGTAACTCACCAATTTAGTTGGTGCGATATAGGCACAATTTTCCATGTGTATATTTTTTCTTCCATTTTCAATCCGATTTCGACTAAACCTTTCATGCACTTATCTTAAACCTTTCATGCACTTATCTTTGATGGTGTATTGTTTTACAGGTATGGCTAGACCTAAATAATTAAAGAGATGTTTGATTGATAAGATCAAGGGTCATACCCAGAGACATCAAGGAGGGATAGTTATCAAGAAGTCTAGATCCACACAGGCTTCTCCACATAGACCAAAGCATGTGAGGGGGTTTGAGACAGACAAAGGTAAGGGAAAAAGTCATGTGGCTGAGATGTAACAACAGTCGGCTTCCAACTCTGACTAGATCAAGGTGGATTGGATGGACGATGACGAGTCTAATGAACACCAAAATCATCCTTCCACCCCAGTCCATGCACCAGTGGCACCATCACCACATCCCAGAGTTTATATCCCTAAATCATTGCAATGTACCCTAACAAAGATGTGTTCCAAGGCTGTACATGACCTACTGGTTGACCTACCACCACTGGCAGTGCCTGCTATTGCCCCATATTTAGTGAATCATCTCAAAATTATAGGATCGTGTACATTTTTAGAGGAGAAGTGGATATATACCAATGGGGTTGTTAACTGGTATCTTAATATTTGGGAAATAATAAAATTTCATCAGTTTGAACTTTTCTCTAGGCGTTTCACTCCATATGTGCCTTCATGGGTTTGGGAGTTCTACAAGGCATATGCTGAACAATACTTGAAGCCCAAAAAAGGAGTGCCACCCAAGCCCCTATACTTTTTTGCAGTCTGGGAAAAAGAGGTACAGTGTGAGCTTTCTATAGTCAACAAGGTCCTGGGTTGTACATTTATAGGTCGAGATGTCTTCCAGGAAAAGTTGGCCAGGCACCTGGATGAGTTTCTAGAATGGTTCGCACCATTATAAGTCGATGTTACAGCCTTGTGGATAGGAGTGGGTTGTTATTGAGAAGCTGGACATTCATATTACTGGTCAGTACTCGTTTGGTTTATTAGCAACACATTGATGCCAGCTCAGAACAAGTCCATAATTTGTCTTCTGAAGGCATCTTTATTGGGTTGCATTATAGATCAAGTGCAATTGAATTTGGGTGATATTATTGTATTTGAGATATTTGTAAAGGAGAGGCAGCAGCAGATGTCACTACCTTTTCCCGTACTCATCACCCAGCTTTGTTAGTTGGCCAAGGTCCCACTTATTGAGGCCACTGATGTTTTGGTTACCCCAATCGGTTCTAGTGATATCTGCCAGATTGAGGCATATTGTTTGAGAGATGTGGAGGCTAGGAGGAGGCCATCTCTGGTTGATGCTATAGCGTTTGTCGATCTGGTGATACTTGAGACTGAACCACCCATTTCAAATACTCTATCTATTGCGGCTCAGGATTCCTCCCTAACTAATCCTTCTACCATGGTATCTACCTCTACAGCTGCACCACCCACTTCTTTGTTTCCTTTATCTGCTTTCGATTCTCGATCGCCCTTGTCTTAGGACATGATTTATTAGATAGGTAGCCTATCCTATTCCACTGACGTTAGTGCCTCTCATCTAGTCTTAGGTACCTGTTATGATTGCAGAGACCATTGTAATTACTATTGCTCCATTGTTGATGGAGCTGGCTGACTAATGCTATCTTTTATCTACTCTTTAAAGATAGATCTCCTCATATACTGTTGAGTTCCTAGAGAAGTCATTGTCTAGTTCTAATGCGGTGATAGCCCTTAGGGCTGATGTTGTGACCCTTTTAAGGGAAGTAGATGAGCTTCAGTCCATCGACATCTCGATGTTGTGGGGTGGTGTTGAGATTCCTCTTGATTGTACACCGATTCCAACACCTAGCTTAAGTAATCCATCTAC
This sequence comes from Solanum clarkiae, assembly GCA_011800125.2. Taxonomy (NCBI): domain Eukaryota; kingdom Viridiplantae; phylum Streptophyta; class Magnoliopsida; order Solanales; family Solanaceae; genus Solanum; species Solanum clarkiae. The sequence goes on from JAABOM020059324.1 coordinate 6,729, forward strand.
AGCAGTTGTTCTTCCTACTCTGGTAGTTGATAGCGATATGCAGGTATCAGGTGTTTAGGCCAAGGGTGATGCTCCACCTGCAGATACTGATGAGGAGGATTTTGCTGAGCCAAACCATAGACATAAGGATGTATATGCGGGTCTTAAAGATTTGAAGGAGGCCCAACTATAGACTACTTTGGCTTGAAAATATGAGGATGTCCCCTCTTCGTATGCCCCTGTTGATCCTAAACGGGCATTGCTACCACGAGACCACTACTCAGAGTGATACATCATCGCCTTAGAATTAGCTAGAAAGGGACACAATCATTCTCACTCTTTTATATCCATTGTTGGTTACATTTTTGTTTTATGTAGCATTGAGGACACCGTTGTTCTTTTCTACGAATTGGTGGTTAGTACCTATCCCATTTGGTTGTATATATTTGTCTATTTTCGGCATTGATTTTTGTTTGTATATGGCATTGCTCTAGTTTGATTGGTTTATTATCATTATTTTGTCTGTTTGTCAATTCATTTGCTAGGATCATATCGTTTTTGGTCGTGTTGATTGGTGATGCCCCATTATGGATTTAGTAATGATATTCTTAAGGGTAGATTGACGATTTATTATGGTATATGATGGTTATTCATGGTGAAGTCTGAGTAACCATTGATCTATTAGCTTTGTCAATTCAAAAATGTGTGAAAAATTTAATGTTCTCTTATGAATATGAGTGTCGATCACAATCAATATTAATGTCTCAAATTGTGCTTGTGATGAATGATATGCTAAGGTCAATCCAAAGAGGTACTATAAGTTGTATAAGTCATGTGTAGACTCGTAGCATCTTGTTGTGACTAGTTTATTTTAGATTTGAGTCTTGTGATGATCAATGCACTTGAGAAAACTCAATTGGTTGAATAATGTTGATAATTGTGCAAGCAAGCCATGCATGGTGAGTTTTACTTGGAATAATGCTTGACTAAAGTTGAAACTTTCTCGGTTGGTCTAATTAATTGATATTGGTATGTGGAAGAAAGGATCTTAGGCATTTTCTTCGAGTGTGAATCAAAAATTTGTAGACCTCATGACTAATTTTTGTGCTTTGTCCTTGTGAGATTGCTAGTCTATCTTGGCACCGTTTGAGCCTAACCTATCCTTCTTAAGGAACATGAACCAAACTTTTAACCTAATTTGTGAAATAAAATACTTTTGTTGCACCACCTATACCCTTCTTGGTGCATCAACTTGGTATAAAAGACCAACTTTAGGCCAAAAGCCTAAGTTGAGGGCGTGCCAGCTAAAAACAAAAAGAATCGAGGGTAAGGTTGATAAAAAGTATTCCCAAGAATTGTGAATTGGTTTATCAAAGTTTTGAACACCTCACTTCTATGTGTTCGAAAAACAGAGAGACAAAGAGAAAATGGAAATGAAAAATAAGTCTTTACTTTCTTATACTAATGTTAAATGTAGTTGGTGTTGTAAATAAAAGGGAGGAGGTGCTCAAGAGTGATGAACAAGGTTGAAAAAATTGGTTTAAATGAACCAAGGTTGATTCATTGAATCAGGGAGAGAAAAGTGTAATAATAAATCATGCACCAAGAATGTTGGATCACTATCCCACATTCCTGACCGAATCCTCATACCTCAGTGCCATTACAAGCCCAAAAGCCATTTTTAATCTTCCATGAACTAATTAACATGTTGATTCAAAAACAAGGGCAAGCCCATGAGTGAAAGTCGGGCATGTTTTTCTTCATTTAGAAGTGTGAGTGTTGATTGTGATTTTATAACACCTCATAATTCTATGCTTAGAATCGAAAATTTACATCGCAAATATATAAGCTTGAAACTAGTGATACCTTACTTGTACCAACATTTTAAAGCTCATTAATATATGTGGGAAGTGTTTTGTAAGAAGATTCGAGTCATAAGAAACCTCTAGTACTTAGTTGAGTTTAAAACATTCCTCTCGATTAAGTTTTTCACATTAGATTATGCAAGAGTCAAATTTAACTAACCATAACTATCATCTCACAAAGAATTAGGTGTCTCCTATTATATCAAATTAAAGATATTTGAATTATTTTTCCAACGCCACAAAGATTTCCTCAATTGGAGTTTGGACCAAAAGGTTATAGTGTTTTACTACGGGCTACCATAGAATAGTGATTCTACGACCCTGACTTACGGGTTATGGATTGAACTAAACCCATATAGTCAACTTATGGAGTTACTTCTACAAGATTCTACAAGTCATACTTTGTGCTTGTAGAATGAGTTTTAGGACCCTGATATCCACCTCAGTTTCTACAAGTGGATTTTACGATCCATATAAGCTTCTGTGGACTATAGATAGTCACGTAACGACTTGGACAATGTTTTTAAGAAAGGGTATTTTTGTTCTTTCTCACCCTTTAAGCCTAAACTTGTTATTCTTTTGCCTAATTAAACCTCAAAACACAAACCTTTAAGTTCATTACACTCGAAACATTCTCCAAACATAGAACGTAGTTTCAAGAGGAAATCTAGGGATTTCAAGTACATTCTTCAAAATTCTTCAAGAATATAATTCCTCCAAGTACGTAAGGCTTACAAAATCCTACTACATTATCTCACCATCATGTAACTTTAAGCTTCCTCAAGTATCAAGTTATTAGTTGAGAACAAGGTTTCTTCATTATGAGTAGATGTTCTTGTTCATGTTTTGAAGCAAAGCATGAAAATTACCAATTTTTCTACAATATTGAGGTCCTAAGTAAAGACACTACTTATAATTGCTAAACTATTTAAACCCTAAAGTTACTATGAAAATCTATGAATTTTCAAGTCTTGCTTTAAACTCAAGAAAAGTATTAGTATAAGTATTTTATGAATAGCGAAGCATGAAATCTATGATTTTAGATAGATCTGAGAAAAGTTAAGAAAATACTAAGTTGGTCTAAATCCCAAAGAGGAGAAAAATAACACTTTGAGCAAATACATTCTATTAAATATGAGCATATAGTTAATATTTGTGGGAGTAGTATTTGTAATGACCTTGTAGGTTATTTTTGAGATTTTCTGTGAAAATTATCCTTTTACCATCTCATAAGTTACTTTGGGCCTATTTTGAATTATATGTATTGTTGAAATAGAGATCTTGAATTTTAGAAGTCGAAAATATAAATTTTGACATTTTTGGAAGTTTAAGTTATTGAAAAAGTGATGTTTTGTACTAGTATGAGTTTTGGGTGTCAGATTAGAGGTTTATCGATTCCATTAGCTTTGAAACATTGAAATTGGTCAATGAGATGTTACAGAACTAAATTCGGAGTTAAAATAAGGCTTTTAGGACCAAAGTTGTGTCTTATGTTATTTTTGAAACCAAGTTTGACTTTGATTAACATTCGGAGTTCGGAAGCTCGGATCGAAATTCCAACAGTTCTAGTAGCTTCAGATGGTGAAACTAAGCTAGAAATGGTCATGTCATAATTTTTGGAGTTGTCGAGGGTAATTTAAGTATTTTGAGTTTTAAACTAGTTTATACGAGTTGCATTGGTAAACATGTCAAGGAGGCCTTGAAATCAATTTATGATGATTCCATTGAGTTTGGATCACCATTTCTGGTATGGATACACATTTGGTTGGTGTAATTCTGTTTCTGGATAAGTTTCAAGGGTCCGTTCTGAGTTGAGAATTGGATTTGGCCATTGTTGGTGCAGAGTTTCTGGTGAAATCATATTCCTTCTACATGTTCATGAAGAAGCCCCCACGTTTGTGGAGGTTAGGGCAGCATAGAGCTCCACATTCATAGTGTTCGATCTGTGTCTGCAGAGTGCTGTCAGTGGCCCCCTCTTTCTCTCTACGTTCGCGGACCCCTCCTCTGCGTTCATGGGTCTTGCTTCCTTTAATGCACCGTGTTCGCGGATACTCTTCTGTATTTGTGGAGTGCACTTTTTAGCTAAACAGTGTTAAATTCAAAACCCACCATTTTTATCCATTTTCAAACAACTTAAGCTTTGGGGCAATTTTTTGAGGAGATTTTTGGAGAATTTTGGGTAAGTGTTTCTAACATCATTTTACTTAATTTCTATTTTTATCTTGATTTTGTCATGAATTTCATGATTTTAAATGTCCAAAGTTTGGGATTTTAAAATTGGAAATTTTAGTCTATGATTTCAAAACTTTAATGCAGGGATTAGGGGATTTAATCCATGGACTATGAGATGGCATTATTTAATGCAATGTTTGTTTGGATTTTTGGACCATGTATAACAAATCTATGGTATTAGTTAATACCACATACATGGTATTAGCTATGTGGTATTAGCTAATAACTCCCATTTGGTGGTATTAGCTAATACCTAGGATTAATACCTGTGATTAAAAATACAATGACAAAAATATCCCTCAAATTCTTTTACATTTTTTTTTGTTTTCTTGATTTTATATTTTATGTTTTCAATTTTGTACGAGTAAATTTATTTAAATAAATTAGCTTACAAAATTTATTTATTTGCGGGTTCATATTTTCATAATATAAAAGTAAATAAATTTGCCATGTCAAATTTTTGAATTTTATTTTATTGTAGTTTCATATTTTTCATAATACACAAAAAATATTTTGACATGTCAATTTCTGTATAACTAATTTTAGTTGAGTGGTTTTATTGATACAATATAAAGTCCAACGATGTTAGATATATTCTCAAAGTTGAGTGACTCGTAAAATATAAACACTATGTTAAAATTACTATTAGGACTCGTAATTTAACTTAAACCCCGAACGTCCTTAATTGGATCGATTTTGTAAAGTTTGGGACCAAGTGTGAAATTTCCTTGAAGCATTGTCCTTGAGCTTAAATTTTGTGTGGGGTCAAATGTACATGTATTATTATGATTGGTCCAAGTGGATGGTGCATTATCTATATATGTATATACACCTTATAGAAGATAAACATCTTGCACACTTAGGCATTTTTCAAGAAAGAAAACGTTAGACCAAGTTGTAGAACCCTCTCGGGTTGCTATAGTAATTTCAAAAAAAATTACATTTTTTTTGAATTTTCGATTATTTGACGCTTCAACCTCGGTATATTGAATCCCCTAAGTAGCGTGGGGGCGTTGGTTGGTCGAGAAAACGCGTGGTTTAGTGGTTACGAAGATTTGAACTTTGTAAAGAGGTTAGAAGGTAAGTTAGTTTTTTGCTTTCCTTATGTGAATTTGAGCTTATGGACATGTGAGGGATGTGTTATACTGATAGTAAAAAATGAACAATGGATTGATTGTTAGCTAAATCATGAATTTGAAAGTTTGGGTTGAAATGGGATTATGTTGCGTTATAGCGTTGGGAGTTCGTATTGGGCGATGGGGTGATGTAATGTGATTTGTGGGTTGTGTAGGAGGTATTGAATGTGGCGAGTGGGCATTAACATGATGGCTGCCCTGTTTTGTCCATTTATATAAAGATTTCATTTTATGATATTTTCGATAGTTATGGTATTGGAAATGTTGTTTTGGGATTGCAGGTTGTTGTTGCTATGTTGTTTGATTATTTGAGCCGAGATGCATTCTCGGGGAAGCATATTTTAATGGGAAATGCTGCCGAATTTAAAAAAAAAACAATTAGGGTATTAAAGTTAAAGTTAAAGCGCTATGACGCGATATAGGTGTTAATTAGTGGCGTTATTGTTATTTGTGTAGACATTGAACAACCGGAAGCCTAAGTCGGATTGAGTCTACATTGGAGTAAGATAGCGAACGAAGTTGAGGTATGTAAAGTTTCTAAATCTTGGCATGAATTAGTTATGTTTGGTCAATGTCATATGTTTGGAAATTTCTTCTCTTTCACAATTTGGGTCTAAAAATAACCCTCGACTCATTCTTGGTTTCAATTATGCTAAATTAATTCCATGATGTGTGTTCGTCTGATCAAAAGCGAAATGGTTTGGAAGCCTATTCTATTAATGCGTAGGATAGAAATTTAGTAAGTTCCTTTGAAACTACCCTTTATGGGTAAATTAAGCAACTTTGGCGAATTTCACAAAAAGATAACTTTTGATATCAAAAATGACAATTTACATATTTTTGAGTTTTTGAAACTAGTTTTTATGCATATAATTCTCACGACTTTATTCGTGCCACTATTGGTTTCGTTCACCGATTCCCGGGCCGGTTATTTCATGCGCATGTATAATTATATGTATATATATATTCCGAAGTAGGCTGGATAAGTTGGGAGGCATAAGGAGCTGAGTTTGGGACGGCA
>JAABOM020059325.1:0-12960 GCA_011800125.2 Solanum clarkiae
AAATATTTAAAAATTATATATATATAATGTCGGGTTGGTTTGGTGTCGGTGTGATTTTTTAAAATTAAAACCAAACCAACCCAAATATAGTCAATTTTTTTTCGTCAATACCAAACCAAATCAAACCAAACCACCAAGCAGTTTTTTTTACGGATTGATTCGGTTTGTCGGTTTGATGCGGTTTACAGTTTGATTCTGTACACCCCTACTTTCAACAATAAAACCTTTGTTTTCCCTTTCCATGGTTATTCACTAATCGTCATCACATAAATCAGTTGATGAATTTTCATGTGCAACTTGTTCTTTGTCGAGAGTCCAGGCTGTGGCGGAACCATTATAAAAATATAAATATACGAAAAAATCAACAAAATATATTTACAAAGCTATTCGATGAGGTTACTATTAATATTTCTCAAGCACTACTAACATTTCTCAAGAACATTTACAAAACTATTCGACAAGGTTTCATTGCTTGAAAAGACAAAATAATATCGTCAATTAAAACTTGAAACATCATTAAACACATATTTTTTCATAAAAGGAACCATACAACTGCTCAAAAGTTCATCATTCATTCGGCTTCGCAAGTCATTCTTAATAAATTTGTCCTAATATCTAATTTCTAAACCATATATTTTAATTTAAAAATCAAGTTTTATTATTCACAAAATTAAAAAAATACTAAAATAATAAGTAAAGATAATTCATTTCAATTTAGTTCCTCTTATTTTGAATCTTTAGTGAAGCTAAGAAAGATTTTTTGTAAATCAATGTACAACTACCAATTACCGAGGAAAGAAATTTCAAAAACAATCTCAACTAAGAATGAAGATAGCAAAATGCATTTAAGAAAAACATACTATTGAAGAAAATAAAGTGCACTAAGAAGAACAACAGAAAAAATAAAGACCCATTTATTTTTTAAACTTTTGTTGTAAAATTTTAAATTTTAATTTCTTGAAATTTGGAAGAAGATGATAAAAAAGAGAAAAGAATTTACCTTTTAAGCTTGAGTTTTGATTTTTCCCGCTCCAGATTGAATTTAGATTCAACTTTGAAACAAATCAACAATAACCAAATTAATGAAGATGATTTTAATATTTATCTTTTGAGTATTTTATTGGAAGAACCAAAGAAGTGAGATTTGGATTGGAGCCTTAGATGCTGTTTTTTTTTTATTATTATTAACTAAGAGCCTTTAATATTGAGAACAATAATAAAATGGATGATATAAATATTAAAATTAAATTGGAGTTCGATCATAAACAGAAATTTAATTTGCTGTCAAGCATTTCTTCTATGACTTAAAGTAAAGTATATGTTATTAGATCCCTAGCAGAATAAATTGGATTGGAGCTTTTCTTTTAAAGGTAAAGTGAAATATTGGGGCATTGGGTTGGTTTACCCAGCTCAAAATTAAATGAATATTAAGTGAAATATTAGGTTGTTCTGCTCAGGCCCAAAATTAAGTGAAAAGGGGTAACTAAGAGAAGTTTAAAAAACAATGCATTCCATTGGATCCGAACTTGGGTGACACAAGTTCATTTTTAAGGAAACTAACCATTAGATTAGACTTCACTTATTGTTCAAAAGGTTCAAATTTAAGGAATACACGTATATGTAAAAAATTTACCTTGTATGTACAGTGAAACTTTTCATCGATGGGATTCGGATGAACCCCTAGTGGTACCCTAGGTCCAACCCGGAGTCCAGGTACTCAAAAGTAAATCTCATTCACATCATCTTTTGCACAAACCAAAATATGTAGGAATCGATCTCTATCTTTTACCAAAATTCCACATTTATGCCAAAAGTTATTGAATCAAATGCAAACCCACAAATCTTCTTCATGTTTCTAAATTACCGAAGGTCGATTCAACGCATCCACATTAATATAGTCAATATAGTCTATATTGCCACTGATATAATGCTCGTCCAAATAATCAAATACAATATTACAACTATTCTAAAAGTAATGCATCAAACCAGAAGTTATACTGATTCAATTTTCAGTTTTTTTTTTTTATAAAAAATATTGTATAGCCGACATCTACAGAGTCTTATTCTAGGTTGTTTCAGACTGAGGAATAGTTAATTGATACGTCTACCTGAATAAGTAAAAGTTCGTATTCCATAGCCCAGTATTATCAATAGTCTACAAGTGATATGTTAAATAATGGGGAAATTACATATATATACAAAAGTAAAAAATTATAAAAATAAAAAATAGCCCAAATCCAGCAAAACTATACATGACTATATAATATAGTTTGTCAAAATTTATAGAAACTATACACAACTATACAATGTATATTACTTATACATGAGTTATACACCAAAAATACATTATGATTCACAAATATACACTGACTATACATGCCTATACAACGAGGACCATTTTTTTTTGGTAATTTCTTAAGTTTAGTGTCTCTCGGTGTAATTTACTCTTAAATAATTTATAAGGAGTGTCAAATCAAAATGGACAAATAAATATACACAGAAATAATTTATAAGGAGTGTGCCAAGTCAAAATGGACAAACAAGGATGCACACAGAAAGTATTACTATTTAAATATTAAAATAGAGATGAAGATCCAATTGAACTAATTAATAATGTTGAAGTAGGTCTTAGGCCTAACTCACACCCCAAAAGCTAGCTCAAAGGGAGGAGGATTGCCTAAGCCTTACAAAGTCCCACATTGATGGTTAATGGGATGGGTTGTCTCCTTATAATGCTTAGGCAATCCTCCTCCCTTTGAGCTAGGTTTTGGGGTGTGAGTTAGGCTTAATACCTACTTCAACAAATAAGGAATTTAATTGAAAGTATAGAGATGAAGATCCAATCAGCAACTGTGATTGTGAGGAAAGCTAAAGAAGATGACTGAGAGAATTATGATGCCTCGTTCAATTTCCATGATATACCCTTGGATTGTGGTAGTGCTCGAGCCATAACTTTTGTGAATTATTCATGATGCACCTTTAACAAACAAAATGGCAAATGCTCCACATCTAATTAGTGATCTAATTATCCAACCATCGGTAACAATTATGATTCACCGGTAACGCCGAGAGTCAACTCTAGAGCTGATATTGTATTAAGTCCATCAAAACACCTTACTTACATCTGCCATAGCTCTGGAAAACTTGACAACTCAGCAAATACCACCCTCTCTCACATTCAAACCAAGGATTAGTTCCCTTCAACCCACAAGATCTTTGCGCAGGTCACTAAAATCATCGCCAGATGAATCTGTAGTAATCCGAGCATCCAACCCATAAATGCTCAATTCTTTGTCATTATCTTCAATGGTTGCTTGACTTGATGTATCCTCGCAGTCCATTTTAAAATAAGGGCCCTGGTGCTCAAAGTATATCTCATTCACATCGTGTCTCTCCGATGTTTTTACTAACTGCATAGACTTCAAACTCTGTAGAAATCAATCACCATCATTTACTAGACTTTCCAAACTTATGCCAAAAAGTTATTGAATCATGTTGAGTAAATATGTGTCTGCCACTACAGTGAGGTACCAGGTCCCTCAAAGCAATAAAATAAAAAACTAAAAGAAGACAATCAGCAAGGAATAAAACAAAAGGATTTAACATAAAAAAACTCCTTGTTCAAGGGAGGAACAACCACAACTTGTCTCTACAGGATTTCCCAAAACCAAATCCGCTAAATGAATGAGCAAAGTAAAGAAATATAACACACATGGTTTATTTTCCTCACTTTCTCACCATTTCCACTTGCAACCCCAGTTACAAACTACGAGCATCAACCCAAACAACTAGGCTACACTCTCACCACCTTGAGTGAAGTTAGACTACAACACCACTATACCTTAAGACTACACCCAGCCAACAAGGTTTCTCAAATCTTAAGAAAGTAATATAAACACTAATCACATTCCTTTACAGATTAGGGGTGAACTTACAAGCTATAGCACCACAAAATAATGTGCATAAAATGAAACTATAGATAACTTCTATCAGGTCCCTCGAACGCAGATGTTGAGTTTCTCTATAGGAGCCAAGAGAGAACTTTTAGAGCAATATGAATATTCACTTTGTGATTTTTTCAAAAGTTGTGTTTCTTCATTGGACAAGCTCCTTTTATACTAAAATAGAGGCATTATATGGACCATTGGTCATTTAGTACAAATGAAGGTGACATTTCACCAACCAAACCAGCTTTTTCACATACCAAAACAGCTTTAACAGTTGTATCCCACACACACTTCTGCATTTCTACCTAATCATTAACCTGGTCCCCGAGTTAGTTTGTTGATCATCAAAACATTCACGTAACATTTTCTCCCTTTTTGATGATGACAAACTGTGATCCTATTTATGCATAAATCAGATCCCCTTGACAACATGTTCCCCCTGAATGCCCTTATTAAGCTATCTTCCCTTTGATAACCTATTTCAAACATGTTCCCCCTGAATGTATGCAACCCATTGCCTATTAAGCTTTTTTTCACCCTTTTGACATCATTGAAAACCTAAAAAGTAAACTGAGATAATACCAACAATGAAGGAATTTCGGGTACTTGAGATAGCAAACATGAGCGAAAACATAGAAAATCAAGATAATGAACAATGTAAGAAAAACATAAACAAGTTATCATTTCATTAAAGTTAGCATTCCAAGCATAGAAAAAATACTTCAATGTTATACAAGGAATGATGACCTCGTTGGGAACCAGGTCCCTGATGAGCAGATACTTGAATGAGTTTCCTTCAAGGTAATATCTTCAAATCCTATGAGACTACCAAATTTGCAAACCTGCAATATATATTTAAGAATTCAACTTATTGTGAATAATTACTCAGATACCTGTATAGGAATTTTAGCCAAAAAGAAGAAGGATATCATTATCATAGGGACTCAGAGTGCTTCTGCTCCTGCACATGTTCACTTGTTAGTTTTGAGAATCCACTTCAGTCTGAGTTCCCAATAATGAGACAGAGGTCTAATCACAAATTTCTAGTCCAACTAGGCAAGGGTCTGTTACTCAGTTTTGACTTAGGACTTGGTCCCTCATTCACACTTTTTCTTTTGGAGTAATCAAATTGCTGCCTTTTTAGAGTTCTTTTAAGAACTTCATAGATGCCCTTTAGATGACCATTTCTACCACAATGTAAGCACAACAAGTTGTCAGCAACAGAAACATATTTACTGTGGAGATTATGGGGGGGGTCAATTTTGTTCACATATCTCAGACCCCTCTTTTCAGGTCCCTTATTATTGGACATATACCCCAACAGAAACATATTTATTGTGGGGATTATAAGGATATCCCGGACCCCCCTTTTCATGTCCTTTAATATTGGACATATTCCCTAACAGCTTTTATGAGGCAGTTCATTTAAAAGACTTGTTCAGGTCCTTTTTAACCTTGACTAGGTCCTTTTCAGCACAGTATTCCTTTCTAAGGCAAACATCAGCTTCAACTCAGAGTCTTTCAACTTTTTCTCTATGATAATTTCATTTTCACTGATTTCTCCCTTTAGTTTAACATTAGATCTAGACTCATTTTCCATTAGGTTCAAAAGCTCATTTTTCTCATCTTCTAAAACCAAAATTTTCATTTCAAAGTCAGCCACATGATTAGTTAACACAACTTTTTCTTCTTGTGAGACATCAACACTATTGTTTAACAAATCTGTTTCAGCAGATAACTCACAAAGAATCAATGAGAACACATGCAAGCTTTTTCAACTTTTTGGTAGAATAAAAATCTAAGTTATCTTTTAAGTCTAACAGTGTTACCTGTTCCTCGTCATCTTCTTCATCGCCTGAGTAAGCCATAAAAGAAAACAAACCATTATAGATCTCATCATCATCCTTCATAGCAAACATAGATGATTCCTCAAGTTGTTCTTCATCATCAGAGCCACTGGAGGAATCAACCCTGACCCCCAGAGCCTTTATCACAATCTGATCTACTGCAACCTTTCTTCTAAATTTTTTAGGAACCTGGTCCCTCCTTTTGTCTTTCACGAAATTTGAGCCATCTTTGTAATCACCCTCTTCATAAGGACATTCTCTGAGCAAGTTTCCTGGCTTTCGACATCCATGACTTAGTTCAGCATTACCCTGAGATCTATCCACATGTCCTTTCCTTGTAAAGCCATGATTTTTCTTGATTATCTTCCTAAATATCTTGGTGAGATAGGCCATATTTACACCATCAGTTTCATCATCACTGTGAGTTGATTTCAATGCCAAAGTGTTGTCCTCATTTCCTTCTCTTTTGGCAAAATCATGTTGCTTGTTCAACTCATAAGTTTGAAGATTGCCAATGACGACATCCATTGTCAACTTTTTTAAGTCCTTGGCTTCTGTATTAGCATCCATCTTGCTTTCCCAAGATTTTGGAAGAACCCTGAGAATTTTTCTCACTTGCTTGCTCTAACTTATAGGTTCACCCAAACACTTTAACTCGTTGTTTATAGCTGAGAACCTGGTTTGTATATCATGTATGAATTCTCCTTCCATCATGATAAAATATTCATACTGAGTAGTGAGCATGTCCACTTTTGATTCCTTTTCCTGCTCAGTTCCTTCATGAGCATTTTTTAGGCAATCCCATATTTTCTTTGCAGATTCACAAGCTAAAATCCTATTGCATTCCTCAGCTGCAATACCACATACTATCAGCTTCTTAGTTCTATAGTTCTTTTCTATCTTTCTGCGGTCTGTCTGAGAGTATCAGTGCCTGGTTTTGAGAACCAACCTGGTCATCTCCCCTTCTTCACTTGGCAGTAGGGATGTATGATCCATCAAGAACGATGTCCCACAACTCACTATCCTTAGCCATAAGGAAATCATGCATACGATCCTTCTACCAACCATAAAATTGTCCATTGAATCTTGGGGGTCTGATGGATGATTGTCCTTCTTCTAGATTGAGTGGAGCAACCATATTTTTAGAAAATCTCTAGGTATGAACCATTTAGAGATCTCCGCTCTGATACTACTTGATGAGTAAATATGCGTCTGCCACTACAGTGAGGTACCAGGTCCCTCAAAGTAATAAAATCAGAAACTAAAAGAAGACAATCAACAAGGAATAAAATGCAAGGATTTAACGTGGAAAAACTCCTTGCTCAAGGGAAGAACAACCATGACCTGTCTTTACAGAATTTTCCAAAACCAAATCCACTAAATGAATGAGCAAAGTACAGAAATAAAATACACACAGTTTATTTCCCTCACTTCCTCACCATTTCCACTTGCAACTCCAGTTACAAGCTATGAGCAGCAACCTAAACAACTAGTCTGCACTCTCACCACCTTGATAAAGTTAGACTACAACACCACTACACCTTAAGGCTACCAGCCAATAAGGTTTCTCAACTCTTAAGAAAGTAATAAAAACACTGATCACATTCCTTTACAAATTAGGAGTGATCTTACAAGCTACAGCACAACACAATAACATACATAAAAGGAAACTATAAACAGCGTCTATCAGGTCCCTTAAACGCAGATGCTGAGTCTTCTCTATAGGAGCCAAGAGAGAACTTTTGGAGGAATATAAATATTCACTTTGTGATTTCTCTAAAAGTTGTGTTTCTTCATTGGACAAGCTCCTTTTACACTACAATAGAGGCATCACCTGGACCATTGGTCGTTTAGTACAAATGAGAGTGACATTTCACCAACCAAACTAGCTTTTTCACCTACCAAAACAGCTTTAACAACTATATCCCACACACATTTCTGCACCTCTACCTGATCGTCAATGTGGTCTCCAAATCAGTTTGTTGATCATCAAAACATTCATTTAACAAATCAGATGCATACCCACAAATCTCCTTCATCCTTTTAAACAACAATTCAATGTGTCCTTATCAATATAATCAGATGCTGCTACCGATGTAATGTTTGTCAATCACCATCTTTTAAATATTAATCCATGCCAAAATGTTTGCCGTATTAATGCAAAGAATCCTATAAACTATCAGAAAGTAGTGTATCAGATTAGAAGTTTTTAGGAATTCAATTTTCAGTTTTTTTATAAAAAAAAGATAAACAATTGAGCCGACAAAGTCTTGTTCTAGGTCGTACGACTGTGGTAGGTTGATAGATAGTGAAAAATGTCTTTCTAAGTCTTCATATTAATAAAATTTGTTGGGGTCAAAAATAAAGGAATAGTTTCTGGAGATTCATATAATCACTCCCAACTTTGTCCGAAACAAGGCATAGTTGACTTCTATGTCTACCATATCGCGAATAAGTAAAAGGTTGTGCTCTATAGCTAACATTATCAATAGTCTATGAGTGATATAGCAAATGATTTGTAAGGAGCGTGTCAAGTCAAACATGAAAAAATAAATATACACGAAGAGAGTAATAATTAAAGTGTAAAATAGAGATGAAGATCTAATTGAACTAAATAAAGAAACTAATTGAAAGTATTTAACTACCACACCCCTTTTTAACACCTATTAAGGGGTAGAATCCTACGTAAAGATTCTATTTACAGGTGTCCTTATACAAAAAACAAAAAGAATCCCATATTAAAGTAAGCTAACTGACCCAAAAAAAAAGGAAAAAAGTTGCATTATCCTAATGATGATGACAACATTAGTTCCTCACTTTGCCAAGGAAAAATGGTACCCTCTTGGAGTGCATGAATTCATTGTAGAAGCAATCATCTGAAATTGTTGAAAGTTATTAGCATCATTGTGTGGATAATGAAATTTTGCGCTTGAAAATGGAGGTGATCAAATCTATTACACAACCATTCACCTTGGTGCAAGAAGAGGTTGGAGTCGGGGCTGGGGCCATGTGTGGTGGTGAAATCGAAGATAGTGATGGAGCCAAATTATTAACGGCATGACTGCAATAGTTTCTTACTTTGTCTAGGAAAAAGGTACTCTTATGGAGTGCATGAACTCTCTGTAAAAGCAATCATCCGAAGTTGTTGAAAGTCCTTGGCTACACTGTGTGGATAATGAAATTTTACGTTTGAAAACAAAAGTGATCAAATCTAATGCACAACCGTCCACCTTGATGCAAGAAGTGTCTGGAGCCGGAGCCAGAGTAGTGGCAGTAACACTGCTTATAGCCAACCATAAAAATAGTACACATAATAATGTGGATGATGATGACCTGTTTCAGAAGAAAGAATGAAGAATTTTAGGAACAAATATCCAAAGAATTTTTTGGGATACTTGCAAATACTTTAAACTTGTACGAATAGTGAGGTGCGATATAAATAGTTTAGGGACACTTTCCAATCCCTTTATACTTGGAATATCTTCTTCTTTGCAAATTAGGATTGGGTTTCAACGTCAACTTTTAACAAATTTAAAATTCAAGATTGTGTTGCAATCCATTTATATTTGGAACATCCAATTCTGTACAAATTAGGATTTCTTATATTTTGCACGTCCACTTTTACTAAAGTTACAATTCAAGATTTGTAAATAAATGTGTCCCAATCAAACTGTAAGTCCTCCTTAATGGATTTTGTTGGGACTGCTTTGGTTTTGGACAAAATAGAAAGCCCCATAGTTTGAAAGTTGATTTTCGAAATCACCCTTGGAAAGTTTAGTGACTGCTTTGACCTGACTAGAAGTATAAAACCAATCATGTGTACAACAGAAGAAAAAAGAAGAAGGGGAGAAAAGAATGAGGATGGGGTATCGTCAAATCAAGAACCCCTTTTTAATACCTGATCCCATGTTTCCTACTCCAAATTATTTAATATTTAGAATCTTTGTTTTATGGTGCACACACAAACAATGTTTTTAGTAGATAATTTTATTATTTGATTTAAGTATTGGGCTGATCATTTTTATTAAAACTTGATTTCTCCCTTTTAGCGTCATGTGAAGAGAATAGTTATGTTAAGAACTTAGTAAGGATATCTCCATCTTTTATCAGACTTTCCATACTAACACCAAAAAGTTATTGAATCAGATGCACATATCTCCGCCATCTTTTTAAAGATTGATTCAAAGTATTCCTATTAATGTAATCAATATAGTCTATGGTGCCACTTGATGTAATGTTTGTCCTTATAACAGATATGATACTGCAGCTAGAATAAAGAAATTTAATGCTTAGAACCATATAAATTATTCGAAAAGTTGTGCATCAAATCAAAAGTTTTAGAAAATTGATTTTCAGTTTTTTTTTTAATGAAAAAAACAACTGAGCCGACAAAGTCTTATTCTAGGTTGTACAACAATGGCAGGTTGATAGCTAATGGAAATATGTTGTGGTCTTCTTATTAATTAATTTGTTGGGATGTTGCGATCAAATAGAAAGGAATAGTTGCAGATATTAGGATTGGCATCATCAGGTGATTCACACTGTTCTACTCAAATTCATTTTCACTCCAATTCTACAACAACTCATGCTTGTTTCCAATTTCCTCGTAAGGCTGCCCACCAAGTCTCTCTTCAAATGCATCTCTGCTTCTAAATCATGTCGTTTACTCATATCTAGCTCTGATTTTGTGAATACTCATCTCAAATTAACAAACATCAACTAGTTCTTTTTCTAGGGTAAATTCCGAAATGTCAAATCTGGTCTGGGAGAGCTTGCAGAACTGAATTTAGAGTTAGAATGGAGAACTTAGACCCAGAGTTGCATTTTTAGTTGATTTTGAATTATAGTTTGACTTTGGTCAACATTTAGAGTTCAAAAGCTTGAATCAAAATTTCAACAATTCCAGTGGTTTCGGGATGAAACTAACGCTAGAAATGGTGTTGTAACTTTTAGAGTTCATGATGTTATTTTTGAGTATTTGAGTCCTAAACTAGTTTAAGTGATCATTCTCGGGTTCCAGGTCGAGGAGACCTCAGAATCAAATTTTGATGGTTCTATTGAGTCCAAAACGTCATTTCTGGTAGGAATAAATGTTTGTTTTGAGTTCACAGGGTTCCGAATGAATTTTGAGGGTCCATGTTGTGATTTTTCTGTGTTGTGTTTTCTTGTATCTGTGCAAACTAATTTATTCTCCGCATTTGTGCCCTTCTCTCCGTGTTTGCAAATGTCAAGTATTTAGACCTTGGCCTTCGCGAATAAGGGGTCTGCATTCGCAGAGTAGTAAAGACCTTAACCTCTGCGTTTGCAAACGTGGTCCCTGCATTCGCGGAGGGTAACTTCCACGTAACTTCCGCTTTCGTGAGTATCTGCATCCGCTGAGAGTTAATTATGTCTGAACAGTGAACTCTTTTAAAGTGACAGGTTTTATTATTTTCCACCATTTTCAACATTTCAAGCTTCGTTCTTTTTAGAGATTCTTAAGTTTTTTTCAAGGAAAATCTATAGGGTAACTATTGCTAACCTATTTCTATAATTTTCATTGATTGAATTATGTTTTTAACTTAGAATTTGGGATTTTTAATGGTAGAAATTGGGGGATTTTTTGATATCAACTTCTAATGTTAAATTGATGATTTTGATCTCATTTTAACCCTATTTTCGAAATAGTTTTTACTGTTGGAATTCTTATTACTTGGAAAATATTTTCATGTATTAAATTTCAGATTCCAGGCACTTTTTCTGGTATGAGACTTTTTTTTAATCATTTTTTCCTTTTCACCCAAATTAATTGATTTTCGTATTATTAGATTCATTATGTGAGTGTGATGCTATATTTGAATATATTGTGGTGATTTGAATTACTGAGGAAAGGGAAAAGCCATGGATTTGACTTGATTCGGGACTTTTTCCAAGGCAAGTGGACTTCTGGCCTTTTGTTAAGTATGATTGAATCTTTTATGCTTTTTTGTGTGTGAAATTGATTGTTTCGAGGTAGAATTCTATACTCATAGGATTTGATCATGAGATTTTGGATTAAGTACTTGTTCCTATTCTGAAGTCTTTACTTGTGAATTAATTGTGGATTTGTGTTTCATGTTGTTAGCTATTTGGCATTGATACCGAGTTGGTACTTATATTGAAACTATGATTATATTGAGATCTTGATGATATTAAAACTATGGTGATATGGAGATCATGATGATATTGAAACTGTCATGAGATTGAGATTGTGTACATTGTATTGACTAGTATTTATACATTGATACTTGTGATGACTACGACCAAGAGATGAGTAAAGTAACTTATGGATTGGTAGTCGAGGTCTCTATCGGATGATGATTAACCAAGGTTTCTACTGGCAAGCCGAGGTAATATGCTAGCTGATGATGTGTCCGAGGTTGCTTCCGGATGGGTGAGCATTGATTGAGGTCATTGTTATGCCGAAAAATTACTGACTTAAAAAAATAGATTGAAAATAAATTGAAAATTAATTCGAAAATCGAGAATCAATCTAAAACCCAATTGATTTGAGCAAAA
The DNA here is from genome assembly GCA_011800125.2 of Solanum clarkiae. Taxonomy (NCBI): domain Eukaryota; kingdom Viridiplantae; phylum Streptophyta; class Magnoliopsida; order Solanales; family Solanaceae; genus Solanum; species Solanum clarkiae. Next base: position 12,332 of record JAABOM020059325.1, read on the forward strand.
TTAATTCTTGAAATTTGAAAAGACACAGAGTCGCCACCTAATTTTGCGGACAATTAGGAAACCATTAAATATTTAAAAAGACCTAACAGAAAAATCTTTTTAAATTCTAGAGATAAGGTTCGGGTTCACATTTCCATTTCAAGAAGGTTTTACGCACTTGAAATGGCCGCTAAATGCGGTTATCCGGCGATTATGTTATTTGACTAACTTTGACTTTTGAAAACATTGACCAATTTTGAAATTAATAAAATCACATTTTTGGTATTTGTTTTTTCTCTTTATTTTTTATTATTTTTATGCAAATATTTTTTAAAATAAATAAAAATTAAATAAAAGCAACATAAATGGTTTGACATGTCGGGGAATCTAATTAGATTGAAACCAATAGAATAAAGTGTTAACATACACGCACATGCAATATATAAAAAAAATAAAAATAAAAGAGAAGAGTTGCTATAATTCAGGGCCTTTATCCCGTTTAAATTTCTGTTGCAACTTTTGTCGAGATGGACGTAGTGGCTCCTTTCTCTTGGCTTTTGGGTTGACTCGAAAAAAAGAAGTTTGGGCCTCCATGGCCCAAAGAATGCAAAGTGGGGAGTCCAAAATGATTCGAGGCGTAATCCATGCAA
>JAABOM020059326.1:0-48573 GCA_011800125.2 Solanum clarkiae
AATTTAGCATCAATTGGTCCAAATCATGTCATGTTTTATTTGAATTGTGCCAATATTGTAAGGTGTGGGGTGTTACACTAGATATGACATGATGAATTGGGAACCTAAAAGGACCCCAAACAAGCCTCCTAGCATATCAATCACACATCCTTGGTTGTGGAAGCAAAATAAACATCGATGAGAGATATAAAATGAGGGAAGTGGCACTAAGGAAAGTCTTTATAATCCTAAAAGTATAAAAAGTCAAGGTCATAGCATAAGTGCATCATAATATTCCAACAACACCTCTAACATGGAATGGAGCAGGGGCCAAGATACTTTCCGAGCTTACCCTCATAGTAATAAGTGTTCAATATAAAGAAGTCTCAACATAGCAAGAGTAACATAGATAGTGTCCTCGGACTTCAGGACTCACGAACGCTTATCTCCGAAGGATCGTACTAGCCACGTAGAGGAGAATGATCAAAAGGTTCGCCGGTCCTTACATGGTAATATCATGTAAGTATAGAGTATGTGTTAGTACGTTTGAATGTACTACATATGTAGGATGCAATGCAACAAGACATAAGCCAATATAGTCAAAATGCATAATAATAAGCAATTGATAAGTGAAGTCTCAATATGGTATGCATGGTCAATTCTTGAAGTAAATCATGCTTGTAAGTCATTCAACTTGCATAAAGCATAATACATGTATGGGAAGAGACCCTAACCAACAAAGCTTACCAAGCAAGCTACAACTTAGAATCCCGATGATTACCCCTCATTGGTAAAGAGGTGGTGTATTTCCATAAATCTCGGATGGAGCTAAATATTGACTATTTTTTGGCTTTGGAGTATGATGGAATAAAGCAAAATAGCTCTTTAAACTGTCTGCGCTTCTTTCATTTGTGAAGTAGTAGTTAGTCAATGCAACTTTCGACGCTCCTCATGGGTCATCTGGAAACAGTCGCTTTATGTTTTTAAACATAGGGGTTAGGCTGCGTACATCCGACCCCCCCACCCTGCAATGAGCGGGAGCCTTTTGAGGCATTGGGGTATGTTGTTGTTGTTGTTGTTGTTGGTAAAGAGGTGGTGTACTTGTCAAGGTAAATCCTACTTCATCTTATGGGATCCAGTCCCATTTTGTATGAAGTAATCCTCTTTATGGGAACCCGTCCCATTTCAGAAAGGATTTCATGATAAAGTGCACTAAATGGATCCACTAGTATAGAAAGAGTAAAGTATAATCCTATGTTGGTACATAATTTATAGACTAAAGACATTATATAAGGATCCCTTGGGTCGAGCTCCCATCTAAAGTACTCAATCGGTGCTAAGTCTAATCCCACGGCATACTTGAAATAATCATAACTTTAATAACTTGTAAGAAACATGGAAACATGACATGACTAGCTCTTAAACAAGCTTGACCTCTAATAGTGAGCCTAATCTGAAATATGAGAGTAGATCATAATCATACATGAACCCTTGCTTTAACATGAGTTGCTCCCAAGAGGTAAAAATCTTGAAATAGGGCTTAACTTGTAACTTGTAAAATCATAGATACATTTTAAGAATTCAATAAGTGCTTAATCATTATATAGTCTCTTGACTCGTAAATCATGAAATAGATCATCAATAACTTGGGAATTCTTGACTTGACATTTGATCAAATACATGGTGGGTTCGTGATACTTGTTCGAATCGTACAATTCAAGAGTGAAATAGGAAGAGTAAACTCAATGCTAAACAACCCACCTATATGTAGTAAAACCTTCATGTAGGTTATCTTAAAATCCACCATCAAAACTCATATTAGATCATAGTCTCATAGCTCAAAACATGCGTAGTCTCAATAGGCAAATTCAATTCTTGGTATAAGCTTGAAATGGATAGTCATGCATAACAAATTAACATTTCATAAAACCCTTACATAATTTATATTCATAATCCATAATAAAAGATACTCATTGATGATACAATTCGAAAACATGCAATTTTTATAAAAAGAAAGATTGGGCTTCATGAGTGAAATGACCCTATGGATTAAAACCCACGTACCTCAAACTTGGGTTGTCTTGAAATGAGGTTGAAGATAATCCTTGAGTTATAAAGTTAAGCTTGAAATCCTTAATATTTGAATAAGATATTTTGTTAAGTCTTGGAGAGGTTTTTGTGAGGGTTTTGAGTGATAGAGGTCTTTGTGAGGACATGGAGCTATGACCGCAATGCCCTTGGCCGAACTAGAAAAATCAAGGAAAAACTTACATTAGTCGTGTCCTTGGCACAACGCAGAGCCATTGCGCAAGAAACATTTGTACTGCTCGGCGCCCCTAGTGCGGTGTAGCCAGGGTGCGAATGCTCCCTTGAAATCGTAAATTAGAGAAAAAATTATTTTTTGCTATGGGTCGTCTAAAATTGGGGTCATTCCCACTTCCCACTCAATTTTTCTCCCTAATCGAGAATATGAAGTCGAATTTTTGATATCACACATGGATTTTAAGATATGTGGAAATTATGATTATGGATATTTTTGAAGCACATTTTTGGGCCGTGTCAAAAGCCTTCAATTCTGGCAAGGTGGGGTCAAGGTCTTGCTTTGACTTGACTTCTTCAATCAAAGAAGATTTTGAACCATGAACAACCACTACACCACCTTTTCCAACTTCATGCAACCTAACTCCCAACCTAGCTAACCGATGAACTTCTCCATCCACCTCCTTGTTACCCACATCAATATGAGCTAGACTACCCATGGACACTTTACATAAAGTATTGGCCACAACATTAGCTTTGCCGGGATGATAGTGCACACTCATGTCATAATCCTTAAGGAGTTCTAACAAGCTTCTTTCCCTCAAGTTAAGATCTTTTTGTGTGAACATATATTGGAGACTTTTATGGTCGGTAAATACATCTACATGAACACTATACAAATAACGACGCCATATTTTCAAAGAAAACACAACGACCGCCAATTCAAGATCATGGGTGGGATAAGTTCACTCATGCACCTTTAGTTGCCTAGAGGCATAAGCTATAACCTTGCCATTTTGCATCAAAACACACCCCAAACCAATCCTTGAGGCATCCTAATACACCACAAACCCTTCTAACCCTTCCGGTAAAGCTGATAAGAGTGAAAATAATCTTGTCCTTCAAAGTTTGAAAACTCTTTTCACATTCACCGGCCCAATCAAAGTTTGCCGTCTTTTGAGTCAGCTTTTTCATAGGGAAAACAATAGAAGAGAAACCATTCACGAACTTCTGGTAGTACTCTACTAAGCCCCAAAACTCCTAATACCTGTCAGAGTCAAGAGCGTAGGACAATTCCTTATCACCTCCGTCTTCTCAAAATCCACCTTAATTCCATCAGACGATACCACATGCCCTAGAAATGCAACCTCTTTCAATCAAAATTTTCACTTTTCATATTTAGCAAACTACCTCTCATCCCTCAAAATTTGCAACACCACCCTCAAGTGATTCACATGTTCTCCCTCACTATAGGAATAAATCAAGATATCATCAAAAAAGACCACAAAAATATCAAGGTAGTTTTTAAAGACCCTATTCATAAGATCCATAAATATTGCTAGTGCATTAGTCAAGCCAAAAGACATTACTACAAATTCAAAATGCACATTGATCATGCTCAAACAGTACCTCTCACAATGAGGATAAAGTGATTGTTGTTAAATATAAAATCTAACCATAGGTTAAGGTCGAATCCCAAGGGAATATGGGGTTATTCCGCATAGATTCACCAACAATAATTTCAAACATCAATTAACTCTATATTCAATTAAAGGGGGGATTCAAAATGATTTATAAGAAACTATAACTATACTAACAAAGCAAAGAGACACTCAAATTGGAGAGTAACTTGGGAAATTATATTCCACATGATTTGATAACTCAAACACCCGGATAACACGACCTAAATTAGGACATTGCATGCAGGATGGTAACTTAGATTTTTCCAACTCTTGGGCAAAGGTGAATATCGAATTTTACTATGGCGCTTGGCTGGCTATCATAGCGTGCCAACTAACCGTTACTTATTGTCCCGGTCAACCTCTTCTTGGTCTGGTTTGGTTGATTAAATGAGAACACATCCATCGAATTCTGTCACCAATTTCTTTTTCCTATTCATCACTACCTAGGTCAGAATCATGAAACTAGGTGGGGTTTAATGTTGGACACCATTAAACAACAAGGAAAATGAAGAAAATTGGATAATACATACAAATACCCTACTTAAGAGGTGCAAATAATCCGGGTTATTAAGCTAGCTACTCGTGTTTCACACAATACCCAAGTTGTGGGGGTTTAGCTACTCATGACTTAGGCAAGAAAATAAACAATGAATGAAACAAACGTAGTTGAGAAATTACACAAGAATAATGGAGAACAAGGAAACCCTTCTTAGAATCACAACCTTGAATGATGAAATTGATTTACAAGTAATTCCAAATCTCCAAAATGAGTCTTCAAATTGAAAACCTAATCTAAAGCCCTACAATATTCTAAGAGCTTCTCTCTCTCTCTCTCTCTCTCTCTCTCTCTCTCTCTCTAAATATCTCTCTAAAAATCACTATAATTAACTTCTTCTTCTTCAAAAACCCTAACAGACACGATTTATACTATTTACAAAATGGTCTTTAAAATAATTTTAAAATCCATATCGATATCTATTACGGCCGGTAGTTACGGCTCGTAGGGTGACCTAAGAGTCCTAATCGGGCTTTCGTTGTTAGCACTTGCCATTTTGGACTTCATTGCTACGATCCACTTCTGCAAGTCGTAGTCTGGTATATGACTTGTAGTGACTTCTCATAGTCCATCCTTGGATTTCTTAGTCTGATTTCAATCAACACTCTTAATCACTATGAGGCCCCCTTCTATGAGTCATAGTGAGCATTACGACCTGTACCCTGGGTTCGTATGGCTGAACTTCAATTTCTTAAATTTTGATTTTGGAAAATGTTAATTGTTACGATTATCCCCTATGACTCGTATCTTGGGCTATGACTTGTAGTGGATCTCGTAGGTCCTCATATTCAACAAAATCTTCTACTTTTCCCCAATATCAGCCCAACCCATATTTTCTACAATAATAAAAACAAAACACATAAAAATCATAAAAAATCGCATTGAGAACACACAAGATCCCTTTATTTAGGCTCCAAATGTGCTGTATTTTGACAGCATATCAACACCCTCAACATAGAATTATTGCTTGTCCTCAAGCGATGACTCAATCTAGATAGATAATGAGCAATACATACCAATCATCTTTTTGGCATATACCTTACTCAATTTCAACTCAGGTACCTATACTACCATTTTCATAGTATGATCATGTAGCAACTACGCAAACCATAACATATTGATGCATTGGGAAATCAAACTATGACATGTTAAGGAGTATCAATAATTCACACTCACTGAACAAGTCAAATGCTAACCATGCAATGCAAATGTCCTCACTGAAAAGAAGTCACCTTTTTTCACTCAATATGCCTTTGAAGTTGTTCAAGGGACTGTGCAAGCATACTCACTCTCACAATTGAGATTCATACATGATGATGAATACCATAAGCTTGCTTATATACTCACAACCCGAGCTATTGACTAGTTGGATCAGGATCACTTTAGGACTTCATAGGCTTGTAATGTAGGCTCATGGGGCTTTGGTATGACATTTTGGACAATTAGTGACCAAGGGACAACCTTGAACCATGCTTTTCAACACTTTTACTTTAACAACTCAACCATTCCCACTTTGTTTTCCTTTCTTCTTCATTTTAAGCTTTTTCGGGTACTTTCTTTTCATTTTTCAACTTGTGCCTTATTTTCGAACTCATTTTGCTTTTTTACTTATTCTAAGGCATATATTCCTCTTTATCCCTCACCCAGTACATAACTATCCATTCTTTCTTTTATTCCTAACTACTCACCTTATTTTTGCTAATATACCACAATAGAGACACACTCAACTTAGGCTTTTAGACTAAGATGAAGTACATAATATTCACTCCCTAAACCAGGGATACTTTTGGTAGCCACCCTCAACTTAGGCTTTTTGGCTCAATCAAGGTTCACAACATACAAGGATAGACCACGACCAATATCAAGATATTTAACTAGACAAGGTTAGGCTAGCTAGCTGTTAAGAAAGAAAAGGTGCATGTAAGACTCAAACATTTGGAACAGGGGGTAAACTCTTTCATTTCGTGGGCCATTTGGGCAAAAGTGGACTAAATTAAAGAACAGTGACCTAAGATCCCTTCCTAATCCACACAATCTCCAGTCTAACTCAGAGTAACAAGGCAAGTCCTAAATTAGTAAACAATGCATGAACACAACAATATTTAGCTCACACACACATGGCATTGCATACATAGCCAACATAAACTCAGAGATCATGCTTCAAGCATCAACTTGCCTTCACTCAATTAGAACAAACATTAACAAATCATTCAGACATGCATGATTGTAACAATAACCAACAATCCCAAAAATTTTGTGGGTGCCAATTTTCCAAAAGCATTTGATAAAACCATTCAAAATGTCGTACATGACAAAAGTTAAATCACCATATATCAAGAAAATTATCCAAAACACCTAAAACGTGTTGGTTCAACATAAAAATAAAAATAATCCACAAGGAAAAAAAACACAGCAAGAAAATCTTGGGATATTAAAACTAGAAACTTATCGACTAAAGGCTACTCAGACTTCAACCTAGTCCCTAACTACACAACCCCACCAAAGAAGTGTCCTTTCTCCTCAAATGTACATGACAAGACGATAATAAAAATAGGGGTTCAAAAATAACAAACATCAAAAGGTGCTCAAGCACCGGCATCTGACTGGTCATGAGTGGCTCCCTCCCCGACATAGTCTAGGCTGCAGTTGTACTACATGAGGAAATTCCCTGCAATCTCTCAAGCTCCAAAGCTCTCCTCTGCTCCTCTTTCTCTCTCAATCTATGTTGGAAAAACTCTGTGATATACTCCTCCAGCTCCTCATTCTCCTCGAAGGTCCTCTACCACTTAGCCCCTCTACATCATTATCCTCTATCGGCCTCTTCCCGGAAGCACATGGTGGATCATTTGAAAGCAGATAGATCAATCAATTCTTCATCTGCAGGTGCTTGCTCTGGAGCTGTGATTAGGGATGCTATGATGCAATTAAGCCGTCCTTAAACTTTGCCAACTCTTGCTGAAAGGTGGACATATCTGAAGACTGGGTCTCATCAAGTCTCTTATGAAATATGGCCTCAAAAGCATCAACCCGGGCATCCACCGTAGCAATCCTCTGATCCATAACTTAGATGGTGAATGCCTTGGATCTCTCTATCGATGCTTGACTGTCTATCGAACCCAAGGCTTGATCTGCTGCATCAACTGAGCTAGCTGGGCCTCTATCCTAGATAACTTGCGAACCATAGCCTAAAAAACAATAGCATACATAATAGGAAAGTCTGCAGAAGGAACTACATATACATGACCCTTGTACAGGTTCAGCTATGGAGGGACCCATCTTGATGCCAACTGTTGTAGGCTGTTCTAGTGCAGCTTTAGTAGTGTTAATGGCAGCTGGAGTCAAACCATCTGTAGATGGCTCAGGAGCAAAAGGCTCGGAATAGGAGGAGGGGCTGCCCGATGGAGAGCCACCATGTTCTCATCAGCGTTGATCAAGCTGGGATATATGCTGCGGAGGGCCTCGACATGTGGGTTAGGATGGATGGAGACTCGCACCCCAGCCTCCATGTACAATTTGTAGATTAGGATCGAAAAAGGCATGCAAGTGTTCCGCCGGAGTACTAACTCGTGAATCTGCTCGGCTGTCACACTGGCCCAATCAATATCATAGTTAGTTAAGATGCTGGCTACAGAACCCTCACTTCAATGTGATGACATTATCTATAAAGGTGGGTCGGATGTTATCCTAGATGATAGCCCACAAAAATTTTGTGGGGAAGGAGAGAGATGACTTCACGATGGGCTCTATTTGTGTAGTAAACCATGTAGGCTTGGGGCCACTCTCTACCATCTACCTGACCACCAATCTCAGAAACTCGATCTTCTGGTCTACATTCTTTCCAATCACAGCCCGTCTCATCTTCTCTATCCGGCTATCATACTCGGCGATGGACATTGGTGCTCTATAAGTAGGCCCAAACTATACTCGGCGGATGATTTCCTCTAAAATATCCACCCGCTGCCCTTGGACTAAAACCTCTCCTAACCGGGGCTGCTTGAGGGCCTTCTGCCCTTTTGGAAGATCCTATAGAATAGTAGCGGCATAAGCAGCATAGAAATCCTGTACTAGAAGCGAGACATACTTGCCCAACTTTACCGTCAGCCACCTGAGGACATGTTTATCTATCTCAGCCACCAAGACAGGGACATGATCAGGCGAAAATAAACTAGTTGAGCTCCTCGTACAGTGGTCGCACGAGCTTTCCTTGCCCTTTAGGCTCCAACCCCAGTTTTTATATGGCCTTCATGCCCACGATCCCCCATTGATGATGCTGAGGATTTGTATTAGAACTAGACAGAGTAATCAAGGACTAGGCTGCTCCTCTGTCCTAGGGCACATCATCTGACTCGAACCCTTCTTCACATGCCTCCTCATCAGACTGGGAGGTACTCTCGATCTACATCGAGGTCTAAGTAGCACCAGCTCTAGATTGAGGCACCTGTGCCTCGGGGTCTATCAGGAAGTGATGAACCACATTGGACATATGTGGCTTCTTGATGTCCGAATCTTGATATCTAAGCCACCTGTTGAAGGCCTGGATACCAGCATTCTTATTTTTGGGAGATACTATACCTGAAATTAGCATCATAAACCCACAATTAGCCCCAAATTTTCTGGACAAACCATAAAACAGATAGAAGAACCGAAAGAAATAAAAGCAAAAGGAAAATACACATCAAAATCAACACTACATTAGTTCTAAGTTGAAGGTACGAGGCCTTAGTACAACTCTAGTAGAGACTATGAGTCGTACTATGGTCTCGTAGTCCATAGGTACCTAGAAAAAGTTTATACTAAAATTAGGTACGAGGCTCAGTTATGACTCGTAGTCATGGCTACGGGTCGTAGATTGGGCTTGTACCAAACTTCAGTGACCAAATTTAATCACAAGGCAAGTTCACGAGACCCTACTATTGTTCATAGGGGGCACTACAACCCATATGTGGGTCTTGCATGGTAAGTGTTAAGGATCCCTAGGCCACTATTACTCCCTATGAGGGGCAACTACGACCCTCGTAACATAGAATCACAGGTACCTGAGCTACCTATAACACCACCACATGGACTTCAAACCACAAAAAATCAATAATCTAAACAACTTCAAAGCAATTTCTCAATCTACACATCAAGAACAATATGATACGAACCCTAATCATGGTATTCAATTCAACAACCTAACCAAAATCAACCCAATAATACAAAATCAAAAACTAACCCTTCAAAACATTCAAGAACAACTGATATCATCATTCCTTGAACACATAACACAATCACTCAAACTCATACAATGATAAAGGAATTGGAGTTACATGAACATCAAGAATTTATTCAAACCACCATTTTAAACAAAATCACCATACCTAATACGACAATTCATGCTACCATGATGTAGTCAATCAATTAACCATCACAAACCCATTTCATACATTTAATCAACATATATGGATAAGCATGATCATTAAAACCAAATAACAAGGGTACTTTTCTAAACTATGGTCAATTTCAAGAAATTCTAATTGACAAACACCATAATTCTCTTTCAAAGGTATCAATTCTCCCCATGAATACTCAGTAACAATTTCAATCATAAAATCATTCAAGAAGTTCAAAGGAAAGATATTTTGTGTATGAAATTTAACTAAGAACCATATTTCAAGAAAAAATAATGAAGGATGAATAAAAGGAGAAAGAGGGGAGCAAAAACCCTAGATGTCGAGACTTGCCAAAAAACTGACGTGGGCATGCCAGATAATCACCAAATTCGTCAAAATATTGGGGGAAATGATTTGGAAAAGTTTTGGGAAGATTTAGGGTTTTCATTTGGGATATTGTCACCGGGCCAACTTTAAGAATTCTAAGAGTCACGTCTATGAAACCCCGACTACGGGTCGTAGCCCTGACTACGATCCATAGGTCAAGGTTTCGTAAGAGGCCCAACACTTAAAAAAATTTTAAAATCATGCCTGGGCACTAACGCTATTTACGACTTGTAGCTTAGAGTATAAGTCGTAAATTTTGCTTATAGTGGGAGTGCCAACTTTAATCATCACTGTTATCCTCTACAAGGCATGACTACGAGTTGCAGTGTGCACTACGACTCGTAGTCCTAGTAGAGGCTGCTTACAATGTTATTTTCTTCAATCTTTTTGAACTTGTTCAATACCTGCAAACGTTGATCTCAAAATACACCATTATCCAACCATACAACTGATTCAATGTCTTAAAAGAGAAATCAAACCTCAATCAAGCCACTACCTAAAAATTCACACAACCAAAAATGAATTCAAAATAAAAAAAGAACATAGAAAGAACTTGGGTTGCCTCCTAAGAAGCGCCTTGTTTAACGTCATGGCATGACTTAGTCATCTTGAATACTCAAAATTCCACAATAGACAACACTTTACTTTTGAGTTCATCGGGGTGCTTCATAGACTGGCAGATATCAAAAACCACTTCTACATTGTTAACCCTAAACCTAAATTGATCGGAGTCCATGTGCACTGAGGCTCTCTCAGTGGCCAAGAATGGCCTTCCCAAAATAATAGGGACCTCAAAATCAACCTAAATGTCTAGAATCACAAAATCCACCAGGAAAAATGAACTTATCCACTTTGACTAACACATCGTAGAGTATTCCCTCCGGCTTCTTGATTGTCCTATCTGCCATCAATAACCTTATTCATGTCAGAGTAGGTGAACTCAAATCAAGTTTTTTAATCATGGAAAGACACATCAAATTTATACCCGCTCCCTGGTCACACAACACTCTTGCAAACTCAACATCGTCGATGGTACAAGGAACGGTAAATGCATAGGGATCCTCCTTTTTTTGGACTAAGCATTTGGTTGTGATAGCACTACAATGTTAAAGCTCTTGCGAGAGGTATTGGCTCACAGAGTGCTTTTTCGTCACCAAATCCTTCATATATTTAGCATACCTGGGCATCTTCTCCAATGCTTCAATGAGGCGAATATTGATGGACAATTGTTTCAACAAACATAAGAAGTGCTTGAACTTACCATCCTCCTTCTTTTTCTTGAGCCTTCGGGGAAAAGGAGGGGGCAGTCTTGGGATAGTCTTGTTCTTTCCTTGCTCCTCATCACTTCTTCTCTCACCCCATTATTAGCCAAACCTTCTTCCTCAACTCCAACCTTGTCATCAACTTTCTTTTCACACTCTTCATTTATGCCCACCGACATTGGAGGGTCAATGGTACTCTTTCCACTCCTCATCATAACTGCCATGCAATGCCCCTTATTCTTCGAGTTTTGTACTATATTTCTTGATAAAGTACTCTTATGGCATTGATTCAATTGGAGGGATACTTGACCAAATTATTCTTCCAATTGCTTGATCGCCACCAAGTTAGACTTGATCTTTTGGTTGATACTTGAGATATCCAAGTTCATTCCCTTTAAGTCTCATCTTGGTGATTGGCTCTCTTCAACAACTTTTCAAACATTTCCTCAATCCTTGAATTGCTAGAATCAGCTTCGCGATTATGAGGAGGTACATAAGGATCATTTCTACCCATCTCTTCGGCCATATTTGGCTTCTGGCACCCTATCTCTCTCAAAATAACCACCACAATTATCTCTATATGCACCCTCTCAGTTGTAGTTTTGACCTTGATTTCTGGAACTTTGATGCCAACAGGTCGGATTGGACCCTTGGGCATTGTTCCGAAAACCCACCGCTTGAACTCTAACAAAGCATGCATCTTCATCATAATATGAGTCACCATACATGGGTGCTCTTGGGGGTTGGTGGACTACCATATCAACACTTTCTTGAGCTTGTTTCACCACCAAGTCCATGCTAGTCCAGAGTTGAGCAAGTTGTTGCATGATCTCATCATTGATTTTTGCTTGATTCGAACTAATGCTCACCACACACGAGCTTCTTGTAGTAGCTATCTCCCTTTGGCCCTATGCTCTATTGGTCTTCACTACTTGCTCCATCCTTTCCGCTATCCTTCTAAACGGTTGGTCTAAGAACGTGCCTCCCATGATAGTATCGGCACATGCTTGACTATTCTCATCAAGAGCCCGATAGAAAATTTCCACTAAGGCATCATCGACAATCTTATTGTCTGGAACCATTCTCAAACACTTTGTGAACCTTTCCCACGTTGTACTAATGGAATCACTTGGCAATTTCTCAAAGTTATTGACTTGGTCCTTTATTTCGAGCTTTCTAGACTTGGGAAAATATCGCTCTAAGAAGGCTCTTTGCAATTCTGCCCAACTGGTGATTCAACTCTACGGAAGTTCTAACAACCATATTGCTACATCTCCTAGAAGAGATAAAGGGAGGACTCATAACCCAACAAAAATCTCTAGAGAAATTCTGTGTACTGATCACACTTTTACACACAAATGCAACTTTATGAAGATGACTATGAGATCCTCACTAGGTAACCTTGCAAACAAACGACAGTTCTTAAGTATTTGGTGTAATCCACTTGACACTGTGATCTTAGTATCTATCGGTAGTAGTGGAAACACTATAGTACCTGTAACATCCATGGACATAGGGTTCAATGATATAAATTCCAACCATATGCATTCTCATTGAAATCCCTATAGTGTGGCCTATTTTCCCATGGTGGTGGATTCTCCTCTCTACCTACATCATCATTATGTTGATCCATGGCTTCATAACTGTAACATCTATATTTTCTTGGGTCATTCTCTTTGCAACACGATGGATCTTAAGATTAATTAGAGCTAAGGGTCCACTTTAGCTCCTTGTATTGGGCATACACCTAGTATACCCGATAAAAGAAACTAAACAACAAAAACAAAAAGAAGAGTAAATACAAGAGAATTAAGAAATCAACAGTTGAATTAACTATTAGTGAAATCAAGTCAAAACCATGTTGTATTCCTTGGCAACGTGCCATTAATTTTGATCATGCTCAAATAGTACCTCTCACTTTGAGGATAAAGTGATTGTTTTCAAATATAAAACATAACCATTGGCTAGGGTCGAATCCCAATGTAATATGGTGTTTTGCTGCACTGATTCACCAACAATCATTTCAAACATCAATTAACTTTATTCTCAATTAAAGGTTGGGATTTGAAATGATTTATAAGAAACTATAACTATACTATCAACGAAAAGAGACAATCAAATTGGAGAGCAACTTGGGAAATTATGTTCACAATGATTCACTAACTCAAATACCCCAGACATCACAACATAAATTACGATATTGCATACAGGACAGTAACTTAGGTTCTTCCAACCATTGGACAAAGGTGAAGGTCGAATTTCACTATGGTGCTTGGCCGGCTGCCACATCGTGCCAACTAAACATTACCTATTTCCCAGTCAACCTCTCCTTGTTCGGTTTGGTTGATTAGATGAGAGCATATCAATCAAATTCTATCGCCCATTTCCTTCTCATATTCATCACTGCCTTGGTCGGGATTATGACACTAGGTGAGGTTTAATGTTGGCCACCATTAAACAACAAGCAAAATGAAGGAAAATGGATAATACATACAAATATCCAACTCAACAAATGCAAATAATTCAGGTTATTGAGCTAGCTACTCATGTTTCTCACAACACCTAAGTTGTGGAGGTTTATCTACTCATGACTTGGGCAAGAAAATAAATAATGAATGAAACAAACACAGCTGAGAAATTACCCAAGAATAATGGAGAACAAGGAAACCTTTCTCAGAATCATAAGTTTGAATGATGAAATTGATTTACAAGTGATTCTAAATCTCAAAAATGAGTCTCTAAATTGAAACCCTAGTCTAAAACCCTACAATATTCTAAGAGCTTCTCTCCATAAAAATCTCTTAAAAAGTCTGTGGAATTCTTTTCTTCTTTTACAAAAAACGTAGCATATACTATTTATACTATTTACAACATGATCCTTAAAATAATTTAAAAATCTATATAGACTACTGTTACAACTAGTGTTTATGGTTTGTAGGGCAACCTACACCCTAGGAGCCGTAATGGACTTTTGTTGTCAGTACTTGGCATTCTGGACTTCACTGCTCCGATCTACCTCTATGAGTCGTAGTCTGGTATATGATTCATAGTGCCTTCTTGTAGTCCACCCTTGTATTTCTTGGTCCAATTTCAATTAATACTATCAGTTACCATGAGGCCCCCTTCAACGAGTCATAGTAAGGACTACAACTCGTATTCTGGGCTCGTATGGATGAACTTAAATTTCTTAAATTTTGATTTTGGAAACTATTAATTGATGTGATCATCCCCTATGACTTGTAGCATGGGCTAGGACTCTTAGTGGATCTCGTAGGTCCTCAAATTCAACAAAATTTGCTACTTTTCTCAAAATTAGGCCAACCTATATTTTCTGCAAAAATAAACACAAAACATATAAAAACCATAAAAAGTCATATTGAGAATACACAAAATCCCTTTTTTTAGGCACCAAATGTGTTGTATTTTGACAGAACATCACCTATACCTAGTTCAAAAGGCTGTCTTGGGAATATCACACTCCCTCACTCTCACTTGGTGGTATCTAGACTGAAGATCAATTTTAGAAAAGTTATTAGTCCCTTTTAGTTGATCAAATAGGTCATCTATCCTTGGTAGAGGATGCTTGTTCTTTATAGTGACTCTATTGAGTTTTCGTTAATCGATGCACGTTCTAAAGAAACCATCCTTTTTCTTTACAAACACACTAGTGATCCCTAAGGTGACTTGTTAGGACTTGTGAAACCCTTCTCCAACAAATCTCTCAATTGATCCTTCAACTCCACCAGGGCCATACAGTAAGGGGGAAGGGAAATGGGTTGTGTATTTGAGAGGAGGTCTATACCAAAGTCTATTTCCCTTTTGGGAGAGTCACTGGGAAGTTCATCGGGAAAGACATCGCAAAACACATTGATCACTGGAACCAACTCAATGGGAAGGACATTAGATTCCACATCCTAACCCTCACAAGATGGTAAATGCAACCCTTAGAAATTAATTCTTGGGCCTTAAGATAAGAAATGAATCTACCCATGACCACCACATTACAATTCTCCCACTCAAGGATGGGCTAATTAGGGAATTAGAATCTCACTTTACGGGTCTTACAATCAATGGAAGCATGATATGCATGTTACCAATCCATCCCAAGAATAATATTAAAATCCACCGAGTCAAGGTCAACAAAATCACAAGGCTATACTTTATGCAAAATGAACACAGGGCAATCCCTATAGACTCTTTTAGAAATAATGGAATCACCAATGATGGTACACACTTCATAAGGATAAAAAAATAATGCTGGACACACATGAAGATTCTTGGCAACAAAAGGAGTAATGAAAGAAAGAGTGGCACCCGAATCAGTCAATACATACACATCATAATAAAAAACCTTTAACATACCGATAACAACATTATGCACCTCATCCACCCCTTGCCTTCGTTGGAGAGCATATAACCCATTTTGCCTTGGAGCACTCCTTTTTGGCCTCCATTTGCCTTTTGACCCACATTAGCACCTCGGCCTTGAGGACGACCATTTTTTACTTTCCTTGGGGCATATGGACAATCAACAATCTTGTGGTCCATCTTTCCATATCAAAAGCATGCACCCGTATTCCTCTAACATGTACCACTATGATTTCTCCCATATTTTGTACACCTAGGATGAGTCACTCCACCATTGCCACTGGGTTTAGCATATAGAAGCACATCTTCAAATTGAGAACTTCTTCTCTCTTCCTTTAAGGCCACCTAGCGATCTCACATCATATGCCCAATGTCAGCACACTTTTAAAAACCCGCAGTGCCCGCCAAACACTTCCCTTGATGTGTTTTTTCACACCCTTGACAAATGGCGAAAGGGATCCTTTCCTTTTTGTACTTGGGCACCGGTAGAGTAGTAGAAGATGAAGAACCCTCAACTCAGGCTCTCTTAAACTTTCTCTCCCCCCCTCTTATCATTTGAGGTCTCAGTGGCACCCACCGATTAGTTGAGTTAAGTTGTTACAACCTTAGCCAATAGCCATAGAGCATTCCGAATCTCCATATTTGATATGTCATCGTTTGGAAGTTGATCCTTAAGTGAGAGATGGTTACCATCCTGTCCACCATTCTGAATATATTGAGACATATTCTGGAATGTAATGGTTACGAATTAGTAATAATCCTTAGAGGGCATAGCTCTACCACTCAACATAGATCATGAAGAAGTGAAATATTTCCTAAAATGCCTCATAGCCTCCTTTTCATAGTTGTGGCGCTCTTCACAACCATGAATAAGACTCTAATCAATGCGGTTTTTTTGATTTTTGAGGACCATTAACAACCTAGTGCTCTGATACCAAGCTTGTCATGACCAAAGTCTAGGGCCTAGATGTGACACGATGAATGAGAAGTCCGGAGGCAACCCAAACAAGCCTCTTAGCATATCATGTACATATCCTTGGTTGCAAAAGAAAAATAAAACAATAACAAGTGTCAAATATTCAAAAAGGGAAGAGGGACTAAGGGAAGTCTTTCATAATCATAGAAACAAAAAATGAGTTGAGTTCATAAGCATATACAAACATAGTATCCAACAACACCTCTTCTTAAAAATAGAGCGGGGGCCAAGACACTTCCCGAGCTCACCCTCACGATGATAAGTACCCAATATAAAGAAGAAGTCTCAACATAGCATGTATAAAATAGATATTTTCCTCAAAGTTGCGGACTCACCAAAAGCTTCCTTCAAGAACCGAACTAGCCAAGTGGAGGAGGATGATCGAAAGGAGCTTCGGTCCCTACATGATAATATCATTTAGACATAAAATATGCATTAATACTTGGAATGTACTATGTATGTGGGGTGCAATTCAATAAAAACATAAGCCGTAATATTCAAAATGCATATATATAGGCAGTGGATATAATCTCAATATGACTTGTATGATAAATGCTTGTAATAAAACATGCATGTAAAACATTTAACTTACATAATATATCATACATATGTGGGAAGAGACCTTAACCGACATAGACCAAGTGATCTATAACTTGGAATCATAGGTATGACACCCCCTCGACAAGTGATCGAGGCATGACACCCCCTTGACGAAGTAGGGTCTACTTGCCATGGTAAACTGTAATGACCCCACATGAGGGGAAAATATGAACTAGATGGATCCACTAGTAAAATCCACATAGGAAACTTATATAATCCCATGGTGTCACATAGTTTAGATCCTAAAGACTTTATATAAGGACCCCCATATTAGGCCTCAATTG
Source organism: Solanum clarkiae (assembly GCA_011800125.2). NCBI lineage: Eukaryota > Viridiplantae > Streptophyta > Magnoliopsida > Solanales > Solanaceae > Solanum > Solanum clarkiae. The sequence continues at coordinate 17,507 of JAABOM020059326.1, forward strand.
GTGCTAACTTTAATCGCACAGAATATTTGAAATAATCATAACTTTAATCATAACATCAATAAGTGCAAGAGACATGATAGCTCATTAACATGCTTGACCTCTACTTGTGAGCTTAACATGAATATGAGGGGAAAATAATAATCATGCTTGACCCTTCAACTTGACATGATTGGCTCACACGAGGTTAAAATCTTAAAATAGGGCCCAACTTATCATTTGTAAAATCAAAGATACTTTCATCAATTATATACATGCTTGGGAGCCTATAATTATCTTGAAACACTTGACTTGCAAAATCATGCAATAGTTCATCAATGACTCAAGAATTCTTATCGTATAATTTTATCAAACACATTGTGGGTACATGACCGTTTGATCAAAATCATGCAATATTGTAGAGTAATGATGAAAGAGAGTAAAATGAACCATTTTAGAACCATGCAATTCAATCCACCAATCATAGTAGTAAAACCCTTACTTCGGGTGTTTTAAAATTCGTCAAAATAGTTCATAATAGTTCATAGTTTTTCATAGCTCAAGTCATGCGTAGTCTCAATTGACAAAAATCAATTCATGGAATAAGCTTGAAATGGATGTTCATGCATAATCAGTAAATGCTTGATAAAACCCAACATATATCACATTTATAAAGCATAATAATAGATACCCATGAACAATCGAACCTTGAAATCATGAAATTTTCATAGAAAGAGAGAGATGGGCTCCATGGGTGAAAGGACCCATGGATGAAGACCCACATACCTTAAACATTTAAATCATTAAACGAATAGTGGAGGAAGACTTGAGACTTGATTGGGTTCTTGAAATCCAAGGCTTTTTGAAAAATCTTGAGATTGAATGGGGGATTTGGTTATGTTTTGGAGAGGTTTAGAGAGGATTTGTATGAGTTAAAGAATTGAAAAATGGCTAAGTATGGAGGATCTCACATTTAAATGGGCATTGAATTATTACCCTAATGCCCTTTGACGGAACAGCAAAATAGGGCACAAAATGTGCATATCCGCGCCCAGGTTGTGTCACGCCTGGGGCGCGAATGCACATTGTTTTGCATCCTGTTGTAAAAATTATTTTTTGTAATGGGTCTTCTAAAACTTAGGTTCTACCCTTTTCCACTCAATTTTCCCCCTGAATAAGAACATGAAGTTGGATTTTTGAAATCACACATGGATTTTGAGATATTTGAATAATACAATTATGGGGCATTTTGAAGCATATGAGGAGTGTTTCATAAGGACTACAATTCGAGCATTGATCACCAAAGGCACTCAACCTCTCTATGCAAGTAGTTTTGCACAAAGATATCATCAAATTGTTAGATGCGTGTAACGACCCCAAAAGGTACTCAAAAATGTGCCTCGAAAGTGCCCAGAATCGTAATCTCCTCATATCTCAAAATCTATACGCGATATCAAAAATTCAATTTCATATTCTTGTTCAGCAGGTCAAATGAAGTGGAGAATGGGTCTAACCCCGATTTAAGAGCAAATAATTAGTAATTTTCATTTTCCAAGAATGCAAATTCCAATAAGGTTTGTGCCCTTGGCGCGATGCGGCTAGGCCACATAGATGAAGAAAACATGACTTAACGACAGGTCTGCGACACGGTCTTGTGCATTTTCTGCCCATTTAATTTTCATTCAGTCCAATGCTTTTGGGTCTTGGGCCTATGTGTTTCCAAACGTGAAAATACCTATACCTTGCCATTTCTCACCCTCAAATCATTCTAAACGTTCTCCAATACTCATTCAAACACTTAGACAAATATTCTACTCCTAAATTCAAGTCTCAAATCTCATTCCGATCTAAGTATTTCCTCTCAAGCTTCAAGTCTCCATCTCCAATCTTCATCAAGTTCATCTCCAAAGCTAAGGTATGTGGGTTTCTTTCATGGGTTCCTTTCGCCCATGATGCCCAAGTTTCGTTTCCTTAAAAATTGCATGATTTAAAGTTGATTTACAAATGGATCTTAAATATTATGAAATTCACTGCTCAGTATGTTGGGGTTTATGAAATTGTAACTGTTTTATTTTTTTTTCAGCTATGAATCTAAGATCTATTGTAAGATTTGATGAAGGGATTTGATGTATATTGTTTGGGGGTCTTACTAAGTATCTATTGATGGTTTTATATTGAATTTTCTAGAATTATAACACTCTTGAATTGCAAGATTTTACACTAGTACTACACACACTCTAAGTGTTTGATAAATTGTCTGGTTATGGGCTCTTGAGGAAATGAAGGTCCAATGCATGTCTTATGAGTTGAATGACTATATGATGATTGAATAATGATTAAAAGGAATGTATATATATACTGATTAAAAGAGTGTATGTATATGATATTATCTCTATAGTGTTGGGGATGACCAAGCCTAGCTCGGGGAGTTGTAGGCCCAGGTAACCTATTGAGGGGTTGGTACCTCAATCACCTAGCTCGGGAGGTGGTAGGGTCACGTAACCTTATTAGGGGTTGGTACCCATCAACCTTGTTTGGGGGTTTGTACCCCGTCAACCTTGTTGGGGGTTTGTACGCCATCAACCTCATGAAGGGGTTTGTACCTCATGCGCTTCTCCAAGGAGGTGGTAAACCTTGGATTGCACTAAGAATTACACTTATTTATGATTCATATAAGTATGATTTACTACGATCATCTTCCATGCTTGCCATATCACTATATGTACTCATTGCCTATGCTTATGCATTTTGATTACGTTACTATCACTTGTTGCATTGCATCCTACATACTTATTGCATTCAAATGTACTAACACACACTTTATGCCTATATGATGACACCATGTAGGAACTGGTGCACCGCTTGAATATCCTTCTCCTCCACGTGGCTAGTACAATTGTCTCTCAAGCTTGTTCGGGAGTCCTCCATTCCGAGGACGTTGGTTATGATCCCTTACTATATACTAATACTATTTCTCCTTTGTTTATGTATTGAATTTGAGGGTGAGCCTAGTTGTTTGTCATGGCCCTACTCTTATCTATACAGTAGAGGTGTTGTTAGACATGTTAGGCATCTATGTTATGAACCTTGACTCTTTTATTTCTTGATGTTATGATATGGAATTTTTCCCTTAGTCTCAATTTCCTTGTTATGTTCATCTCTTAATGTCATAATTTTTAAGGATTCTGCGACCAAGGATGTGTAATGATATACTATGACGTTCGTTTGGGGTTTCCTCGGGTTCCCCATTCGCCGGTCATGTCTAGGCCCTAGGCTTGGGTCGTGACAATGATGGTATCATAGCACTAGGTTGTTATATTCTCAGAGTCCAACAGACTGCATTGATTAGCATCTTATTCATGGTTGTGTTGTAAACCACAACTATGAATTGGAGGCTGTGAGAGATTTTAGGAAATGTTTCCCTTCTTCATGTCCAAGTCGTGCTATAGAGTTGAAGTAAGTTTTTCCCCCTACAATTATTATTTGCTATGCTAGACCATGTCTAACATAAGGAGAAGACGAACCCACACACTTGAGGAGCAACCGACCAATCGAGAGCTTAGGGATGTTCTCACCTTGCTGGTACAAGTTGTGGCTACTCAAGCCAATCAATGGGCCCAAGCCCCTCATGCTCCTACAATGGCCTCTCGGGTTCATGAGAATGAATCCCCTAGAATTCCATGAGTCAAATTCTAGTGAAGACCCTCAAGAATTCATTGATGAGGTCTACAAGAATTCATCCATCACGGGCGTGAGGTTAGAGGATAAGGAAGAGTTGGCGGCCTACCAACTCAAAAGGGTAGCACAAATACGTTATAACTAATGGAAGGAAGAGAAGGGAGTCAACTATGTGGTGCTTTGGGAGGAGTTCAAGGTGGCCTTCCTTAATCGGTTCTTCTCCCTTGAACTTAGGGAAGCTAAGTTGGTGGAATTTATGAATTTGAGATGAGGGTCTATTAGTGTGAGGGAGTATGCCCTCAAATTCAACCAACTTTCCAAATATGCTCCATATTTGGTGGCCGACTCAAGATCTAGGATGAACAAATTTGTGATGGGTGTTTCCGACTTGATTAGTGAGGAGTGTTGATCTACCATGTTGATCAGTGAAATGGACTTGTAATGTTTGATGGCCTATGCTGAACAAATAAAGAGGATAAATTGAGGAAGAGGAGGGGTTATGAGGCTAAGAGGTCCCATTTTTTAGGGTAAGTTCCAAAAGAGTGGCCAGTTCCATCAAGGCCAAAGGTATACTCATACATTGGATAAGAGGGTTACAAATGATTTTCTGAGGCTCATGGTGTAAGGGGTGTGGCTCCTATTGATATGTGTCCAAAGTGTGGTAAGGATCATGGTGTCCCATGCTTGAGAAATACCGGTGCTTGTTATGGTTATAGGGAAATGGTGCATAAAGCAATAGATTGCCCTTGAAACTGCAAAAAGGTAAGGAGGTTCATCTACAAGGTGCTAATATGGTCCCTTTGTTGAGAGGTGACCGACAAGATGGTGGCCCAAGGCACAATCAGTTTTATGCTTTGCATGGGAGGAAAGGGGTTGATGAGGTCCCGAATATTATTACTAGTATGTTGAAAATCTTTGACTTTGATGTGTATTCATTAATTGATCTGGGTGCCACTCTTTGTTTTGTTACCCCCGTTGTTGCCAAAAAGTTCCATGCTGACCCTAAGTTTTTGTGTGAGTCATATGAGGTATCTACTCCTATTAGTGCATATATTGTTGCTAGAAAAGTTTATAGAAGTTGCCCTATTTGCATCTTCCATAAAATATTGCCTTGTGATTTTGTTGTGTTGGACATGGTTGGATTTGATGTTATTCTTGGGATGGATTGGTTGCATGCATATTATACTTCTATTGATTGTAGAACCCGTAGGGTCAAATTCAAATTCCCAAATAAACCATCCTTGAGTAGGAGATTCATGATTTAGTGGTCAAGGGTTGGTTCATTTCTTGCATTAAAGCCTATAAGTTGATCTCTAAGGGGTTTCTTTATCATCTTGTGAGGTTTAGTGATGTGGAGTCCAAGGTCGTTCCCATAGAGTTTGTTCCGATTGTGAATGAGTTCCTTGATGCTTTCGAGATGACCTTCCAAGTCTTCCTCCCAAAAGGGAAATAGACTCTGGTATAGACCTCCTTCTTGATACTCAACCCATTTCTATTCCCCCTTACCATATTACCCCTGCGGAGTTAAAAGAGTTGAAAGAGCAATTGAGGGACTTGTTGGAGAAGGATTTTATTTGGCCTAGCCAATCCCCTTGGGTTGCATCAGTGTTGTTTCTGAAAAAGAAGGATAGGTCTCTTCGACTGTGTATTGATTACCGGCAAGTCAATAGGGTCACCATCAAGAATAGATATCCTCTTCCAAGAATTGATGATTTGTTTGACCAATTACAAGGGGTTAGCCATTTTTTTAAGATTGATCTTTGGACTGGGTATCATCAAGTTAAAGTGAGGGAGTGTGATATTCCAAAAACAGCCTTCCAGACTAGATATAGGCATTATGAGTTTTGTTGTGATATTCTTTGGGTTGACCAATGCACTGGCTATCTTCATGGACCTTATGAATAGGGTCTTCAAACTCTACCTTGATTCATTTGAGATGGTATTCATTGATGATATTTTGATCTATTATCATGCTAAGGAGGAACATAGGGCTCATTTGAAGTTTGTGTTGCAAAGATTGAGGATGGAGAAGCTATATGCTAAATATGAAAAGACTGAATTTTGGTTAAAGGAAGTTGCCTTCCCAGGACATGTGGTATCAGGAGATGGCATTAAGGTGGATCCTAAGAAGACCAGTGTGATTATAAATTGGCCTAGGCCAATGACCCCATTGGATATTTGGAGTTTCTTGGGCTTAGTGGGTTACTATTGGAGATTTTTGAATGGGTTCTCTTCTATTTCTTCCCCTATGACTAAATTGACTCAAAAGATGGCCAAGTATGTGTGGACCAATGAGTGTGAGAGGAGCTTCCATACCTCGAAAGATAAGCTTGTGTCTGACCCTATTTTGTCGCTATCGAATGGGCTAGAGGGGTTCGTTGTATGTTGTGATGCTTCTAGAGTTGGTTTGGGTTATGTTATAATGCAAAATGGTAATGTGATAGCCTATGCTCCTAAGAAACTCAAAGTATATGAAAAAAACTACCCTACATGATCTTGAATTGGCCGCCATGGTATTTGCATTAAAGATTTGGCGTCATTACTCGTATGCGGTGCATATTGATGTGTTCACCGATCATAAGAGTCTCCAATATATCTTCACTCAAAAAGATCTTTACTTGAGGCAAAGGAGATGGTTAGAACTTCTTAATGACTATAATATGAGTATGTATTATAATCCAAGGCTAATATGGTGGCGGATGCTTTGAGTAGGGTGTCTATGGGTAGCCTAGCTCCTGTTGATGGTTGTGATAGGGAGGTGGCTAGGGAGGTCCATCATTTGGCTTGATTGGGAGTTAGGTTGGAAGAGGAGGAAAATGGTGGTGTTGATGTTGTTGATGATTCCAAATCTTCATTGGTGGAGGAGGTGATAGCAAAACAAGATCTTGATCCCTCCTTCTTGGAATTCGAGGCCTTAGTGAAAGAGGGCAAGGTGTAGGTTTTCTCCCAAGGAGGAGATGGTGCTCTTTGGTACTAAGGGAGGTTGTGTGTGCCTTGTGTTGATGACTTGAGAGAGTGAATCCTTGATGAGGCCCATAATTCTTCTTATTCTATCCACCACGGTTCCACGAAAATGTATAGAGATTTGAGGATGTGTATTAGTGGGGAGGCATGAAGAGGGACATTGCCAAATTCGTTTTCGGTTGTTATAGCTGTCAACAAGTCAAAGCCGAACATCAAAGGTCAGGTGCCCTAACCCAAGACATAAAGATTCTTATTTGGAAGTGGGAGGTGATTAATATATGTTTTATGGTTGGGTTGCCAAAGACTAGAAAGGGTTTTGATTTCGTCTGGGTCTTGGTTGATAGGATGACAAAATTAGCTCATTTTCTACCGGCTAAGACCATATATAGTGCCAAAGAGTATGCAAGGTTGTACATCCATGACTTGGTAAGGTTGTTTTTGCATGGGGTTCCTTTGTCCATTATATCATATCGTGGAGCCTAATTTACTTCGCACATTTTGAGGTCTTTCCAAAGGGGTCTTGGTACATAGGTTAAGCTTAGTATGACCTTTTACCCTCAAACGGATGGCCAAGAAAAAAGGACAATGCAAACCCTTGTGGATATGCTTAGAGAATGTATGTTAGAGCTTAAAGGTAGTTGGGATGATCATCTTCCATTGATTGAGTTTGCCTATAACAATAGCAATCATTCTAGCGTCAATATGGCTCCTTTTGAGGCTCTCTATCATAGGTGTATTAGATCACCGATTGGTTGGTCTGATGCTAGTAAGGTGGCCTTCCTAGGACCATATCTGGTTATGGAGGCTCTTGAGAAGGTTAGGATGATTATAAAAAGGTTGAAGACAGCCCAAAATCGTCAAAAGTCTTATGCTGACGTGAGGAGAAGGGGGCTTGAATTCAAAGTTGATGATTGGGTATATTTGAAGGTGTCACCTATGAATGGTGTGGTCCATTTTGGTAAGAAGGGAAAGTTGAACTAAAGATATATGGGTCCTTATAGAGTGATGATAAGGGTTGGCAAGGTAGGTTATGAGTTGGAATTTACTAGAGAAATGGATTCGGTTCATCCGATGTTTCATGTCTCCATGTTCAGGAAATGTGTGGGTGATCAAATGCTATTGTATCTCTTGATGTTGTGACTATTATCGAAGATAATTTGACCTATGAAGAGGTTCTAGTTCAGGTTTTTAATAGGAAAGTGAAGAGATTGAGAAACAAAGAGGTTGATTCTGTTAAGGTCCTTCGGAGAAATCAACAAGTAGAAAGTGTTACTTGGGAGGCCGAAGTGGACGTGCGAAAGCAATATCCTTACCTTTTCAACACCACTCAAGCCTAAGGTATTAATCTAAGTCCCTTACATGTTCTCAAGTCTAAAGTTCAGCCCTTATGTCATTACATACATTCATGTTTAAATTGACATGTTCATGATGATTTCACAATTGTGATAAGATATTTGAAATGATGTTTAAGTGCATTGTTGCATCCTTATGTGGACTGAAGTTTGTCATATTTACATATCTTATATACGTCTCTTCGACATTCGGGGACGAATGTTTCGATGGGGGAGATACTTTAACGACCACAAAAAGTTCCTGGAAATGTGCCTCAGAAGTCCCCAGAATCATAATTTCCTCATATCTAAAAATCCGTGTGCAATATCAAAAATCTAATTTCATATTCTTGCTCAGAGGATCAAATTGAGTGGAAATGGGTCTAACCAGATTTAAGAGCAAACAATTATCAATTTCGATTTTCCAAGAATGCAAATTTTAATGAGGTTTGCGTGCCCCTGGCACGACGCTTCTAGGGCGTGAAAATGAAGAAAACTTGACTTTGTAATAGGTCTGCAACACAGACCTGTGCATTTTCCACCCAATTAATTTTTGTGCGGTTCAAGGCTTTTGGGTCTTGGGCCTATGTATTCCCAAACGTGAAAGTTATACTTAGCCATTTCTCACCCTCATATCATTCTAAACATTCTCCAATACTCATTCAAATACTAAGACAAATATTCTACTCCTAAATTCAAGTGTCAAACCTCATCCGGATCTAAGAATTTCCTCTCAAGCTTCAAGTTTCCATCTCCAATCTTCATCAAGTTCATCTCCAAAGCTAAGGTATGTGGGTTTCTTTCATGGGTTCCTTTAACCCATGATGCCCAAGCTTCCTTTCCTTAACAATTGCATGATTTAAAATTGATTTACAAATGGGTCTTTCATAATATGGAATTAACTACACACTATGTTAGGGTTTACGAAATTGTGACTATTTTACTATGTTTTTAGCTATGAATCTAAAATCTATTGTAAAATTTAATGAAGGATTTTGATGTATATTTCTTGAGGGTGTTACCAAGTATCTATTGATTGTTTTATATTAAATTTTCTAGCATTATAGCACTCTTGGATTGCATGGTTTTACACTAGCACTACTACCCTATAAGTGTTTGATAAAATTCCCAATTATGGGTTCTTGAGGAAATGAAGGTCCAATGCATGTCTTATGAGATGGAATGATTATGAAATGGAATGTATGTATTTAATGATGAAAAGAGTGTATAAATATGAAGTTATCTCTGTAGTTTTAGGGATGACCAAGCCTAGCTTAGGGGTTGTAGGCCCGGGCAACCTATTGAGGGGTTGGTACCTCGAACGCTTAGCTCGGGGTGTGGTAGGCCCGGGTAACCTTATTGAGGGTCGGTACCCATTAACCTTGTTGGGGGTTATACTCCATCTTGTTGGGGGATTTGTACTCCATTAACCTCATGAAGGTGTTTTTACCTCATACGCCTCTCTAAGGAGGTGGTAAGCCTTGGATTGCAGTAAGAATGGTCACTCCTTACACTTATTTATGATCCATATAAGTATTATTTACTGCAAGCATCTTCCATGCATTCCATATCGCTATATGTACTCATTACCTATGCTTATGCATTTTTATTACGTTACTATCACTAGTTGCATTACATCATATATATTTAGTACATTCAGACATACTAACGCATAGCCTATGCCTACTTGATGTCACATGTAGGAACCGTTGCACTGCTTGATCATCCTCCTCCTCTACATGGCTAGTACGATTGTCTCTCAAGCCTATTGGCGAGTCCTCACTTCTGGATATGTTGCTTATGATATCTTGCTATGTACTAAGACTTTTTCCTTTATTTATGTATCAACTGTAAGGGTGAGCCCAGTTGTTTGTCACGAACCCCGCTCTTATCTATATAGTCAAGCTGTTGTTGGACATGTTAGGTATCTATGTTAAGAGCCTTGACTCTCTTGTTTCTTGATGTTATGATATGAAAGTATACCCTTAGTCCCAATTTCCTTGTCATGCCTACATCTTAATGTCATAATTTTTATTGCTTCCGTGACCAGGGATGTGTAATGATATGTCGTGAGGCTTGTTTAGGTTCCCTTGAGTTCCTCATTCGTCGGTCACGTCTAGGCCCTAGGCTTGGGTCCTAACAATGTAAAAGTAATCTACCCGATCGCTGACAGTGAATGGGTAAGTCCAATGCAGTGCTTTCCAAAGAAATGAGGTATCATGGTGGTACTCAATGCCAACCATGAGTTGATTTAGATGTCACCAGTCAAAGGATGGAGGGTATGCATGGATTACAGAAAGGTCAATGCTTCGATAGAGAAGGATCACTTTCCTATTCCAATCATGGGTCAGATGTTGGATCGACTAGATGGAATGGGGTGGTTCTGCTTTCTTGATGGATATTTAGGTTATAGTCAAATCACCATTGCTCCTAAGGATCAAGAGAAGACTACATTTACATGCCCAAACGGCCCCTTTGCTTTCAAGATGAGGCCATTCGGGTTATGTAATGCACCAACAACATTTCAGAGATTCATGATGTCCATTTTCTCGAATATGGTGGAAGACACTATTGAAATCTTCATGGAAAGCTTTATCATGTTTGGATACTCATTCGAGGATTGCTTAAAACACCTACATACTGTTTTGCAAAGATGAGAGGAGAGTCATTTGGTGCTAAATTGGGGAAAATATCACTTCATGGTAAAAAAAGGCATTGTGTAGGTCACATGATATCTAGCAAAGGAATTGAGGTCGACAAAGCCAAAGTGGAGGTGATCGAGAAGCTCCCACTACCCATCTCAGTAAAAGGTGTGAGGAGTTTCGTTGGGCATGCAGGATTCTATTAGAGGTTCATAAAAAGACTTCTCTAACTTATATACACATTGTCCAAATTGTTGGAGAAGGATTCTAAGTTCATGTTTGATGATGCGTTCCTTAAAGCCTTTGAAGAGTTGAAGAAGAGGTTGATCTCAGCGCTATCATCATAGCTCCAGACTGGTCCAAACCCTTTCAAATCATATGTGATGCAAGTGTGGTAGCTCTAGGTGTAGTATTGGGGCAACACCATGAAAAGTTACTAAATCCCATATACTATGCTAGCAAAGATCTAAATACAGCCCAGAAGAATTACACCATCATTGAGTAGGATTTACTTGCATTGGTCTTTCCATTCAAAAAGTTTGGCTCATATCTATTAAGGGCCAAAGTAGTGGTGCATATAGACCACTCAACACATAAACATTTGATGTCTAAGAAGGAGACAAATCCAAGGTTGGTGAGATGGGTACTTCTCTTACAAGAGTTCAGGTTTGACGTCATTGATAGAAAAGGGACACACAATTAGGTTGCAGATTATCTCTCCATATTGGACGATGGGGCAATGATAGTATTTGATGATGGATTGGAGATAAATGATTCTTTTCCTAATGAGAGAGAGTCAACTATATCTCATGATTTGATACCTTGGTTTGTAGATTATGCAAACTACTTAGTAAGTGATATTGTGCTACCCAGACCTGAACACACATCAGCATCCGAAATTTATGTCTGACATGAGGAAGTTCTTTTGGGATGACCTATACTTGTTCCGTGTATGTGCTGATGGGATTATTTGTTGTTGTGTTCCTAAGGTTGAAATGATGAGCATACTTGAGGTATGTCACTCGCCTTTGGTGGGAGGGCATCATAGTGGATTCGAACAACACATGAAATCTCACAATGTGGATATTACTGGCCGACCATCCACCAAGACGTCCATGACTATGCCAAAGCTTATGACAGGTGCCAAAGAGAAGGTGGGGTTTCCTACAAACATGTGCTCCCTCTAAACCCCATTAAGGTGATCGAGTTATTTGATGTACGGGGAATGGATTACATGGCATCGTTTGTTAACTCGCATGGAAACAAGTACATCCTAATTATTGTGGATTATGTTTCAAAGTAGGTTGAGGTCGTGGTTCTATCCAACAATGAGGACAAAATTGTCAAAATATTTCTGAAAAAGAATACCTTCTCAAGGTTTGGCACCCCTCGGGTAATCATTAGTGATGGAGGTTCTCACTTCTGCGATAGTCTTTTTAAAGCTCTTCTTGAATAATATGGAGTGAAACATTAAATGGTGACACCTTATCACCCTCAGACGAGCGGGAAGGTGGAAGTGTCCAATAGGAAAATTAAACAGATTCTATGCAAGACTATGAATGCAAATAAGACAGATTAGTCACCGAAGTTGGATGATGCACTATGGACATACCGGACAACATTCAAGACCCCTATAGGCATGTCTTCCTACCAACTTATCTTTGGGAAAGCATGTCACTTGCCAGTGGAATTTGAGTATAAAGTAATGTGAGTACTGAGGAAGTTGAATCTAGATTGTAATGATGTAGCAAACTCTGGGCTGAGAAAATTCAATGAGCTTGAGGAGTTTCTATTGAAGGAATATGAGTGTTCAGCCTTGGACTAATAAAGAATGAAGTTACGACATGAAAGTTGCAAATAGAATCGCCAATTTGCACCAGAGGACTTTACGCTGCTCTATCATTCAAGAATGAAGTTGTTCCTTGGGAAGCTCAAATCCAGATGGCTAGGACCCTTTCAAGTTGTGCGTGTCTTCAATCATGGGGCTATTGAAGTGGAGAGAAAAAAATAGAGGAACTCTTAAAGTAAATGTCCAAAGCGTCAAGCTATACCTTGGAAATGTGGAAGAGATAAAGACGATCGAAGAATGGGATCTTGAGGAAGTCTGAGCATGCAAGCCATCTATGTCATGCCGCGACATTAAATCAGGTGTTTCTTGGGAGGCAACCAAGGGTGGAGACTGGCGCTTATGCACCCAGGTATGTTTTTTTATCTCTTATATTCTATTTTATTTTGATTTTGTTCATTAGGGACAATGGACATCTTTTCAGATGGGGTGTGGGAAGTTATGGGCCTCAGTGAAGTTTGAGTAGCTTGGGTCCATAACTACCCCAATTTTTGATCCTTGGGTTTTCTTACTTTTTTCCTTTTCCTTGTGGATATTTAACTTCTGTTGAACTAGCACATTTAGGATGTTTAGATAATATATGTAGCATATAGTACCAACACCTGTGACATATAACATGTTTTTATGTGTTGTTTAAAAAAATGATACCCACCAAAAAGTTTTTTGACTAAGTAGTTAGATAGCATCCATGCATGTTTCGGTGTGTGACAATATCTACTCTGATAAGTGAGGGTACATTGAGAATAAAAGCATGATTTATAAGTCTTTTTGTTGATAACATATGTAGTGCCATGTGAGTGTGAGTATAATTTGCTAAATTCTTGTGTTTTCTCATAGTTTAGAATTTGCCCTGTTACTCTAAGTTAGATTGTAGATTAATTAGATTAGGAAAGGATATTAAGCCATTGTTCTTAATAAGTCCATTCTCGCCTAAAATTGACCAACCAAATCGATGATATATCACTTGCTAACATGTACCTATTCTTTGAAAACACCTGAGTAACGCAGCCTTCTTAGTTGTAAAATCCTGAAATTGGCCCTGGTCTTTCCTTTAACACTCTGTACCTTGACTGAGGAAAAAGCCTAAGTTGAGGGTGGCTACAAAAAGTGGCCCTAGTTTGGATGATGGATATTGTACACCTCAACACAGGCCAAAAGCCTAAGTTAAGGGTGGCTGGTGCAAGGGTGAAACACAAAAATAAGGGAGTGAGTTAGGACTACGGACAAAATGAAAAATCATGTACTGGGTGCAAAAAAAGGTGATGCCTTTAAGCTAAAAAAAAGTGAAATGGAATGTAAAAACAAGGCAAAAAGCTGAAAAATTAAAAGAAAGCACCCAGAAAAGCTTGAAATAGGAGAAAGGGAGAATAAGGTGAAAATAGCAGAGTTGGTAGGGTAACAGTGTAGAAAAACGCAGTGTCATGGGCGGCCTTTAGTTAGTATTTTCCCATAATATCATACGAAAGCTCTGAGCCCATGTTACAAGCCGAGAATGGCCTAAAGTGATCCTAGTCCAGTTAGTTGAAGGTTAGAGTCATGAGTATGGGGGGAAAGCGTATGGTATTAGATATTATGCATGAATATTTGTTGTGAGAGTGAGTGATTTTGCATGGTCCGAAACTTAAACAGGAAAACATCATTGGGAGTTGAATATGAGACTTCTTTCTGTGAGAGCACTTGCATTACATTGTTAGCACTATGCTTGGTCAGTGATTGTAGATTCTTGATAACACCTTGCTTATTATAGTTGTGTTATCACATGCACTAGTTTTTATTGGGTTGCTAAATAGATACCTAGTCCTTTTTTGAAAAGTTTGTGTGGGTATCTGAGTCTGAGATTTATGTGGTGTATGCCATTGAGTTGAGGTCTGTGTGTTTTTGTATTGTCTATACACATTAAGTCTGTTACTTTAGGACAAGCAACAATTTTAAGTTGATGGTGTTGATGTGCTACCAAAATACAACACTTTTGATGTTCAAACCTAGAATTTTATGTGTTCTCAATGCGATGTTAGTGGGTTTTATATGTTTTTGTGTTTATGTTTGCAGGTTTACAGGCTGGACATGATTTTGGGGAAAGTTACAAAAGTTGCTGCAGTTTCGCTATTATACGAGACCCTCTACGGGTCGTAGACTATTCTACAGGTCGTAGGGATGTTTCGGGAAGATTTCCGGAGAGGGGCTGATTCTTGAAGTTGATTCTATGAACATGTAGATGAGTTGTAGAGGATTTTATAAGTCATAGAAGAGGATCCATTCCTTGAGGAATAGAGACTTGGACTTTCAGGAATTTCATCACATGAAAACCCCTTTACGGGTCATAAAGCACTTTTTGAGTCGTAGAGGGGTGTTGTAGAGTTGAAGTTCGAAATTCCAGCAGTTGAGTACGAGACCCTGATGATGAGCCGTAAAGTTCAATACAGGTTGTAATGTACCTTTTATATGACGAGCTGACCAGTTCTCGTAATTTATTTAGGACTTGAATTTAATTATTATAAATAGTTTTTTTAGGTTATTTTTAGATGTTTTTGCTTGGTACTCAAAGAACTCAATATTTTGAGAGAGAAAATTGTAAGATCATATTAGAGTCTTTGAGAACACTTCTAGTTCAATTCAATCTTTAAGCTTATGATTTTCATTGAAGTTGGATTGCTTGTTCTTAATTATAGTGTTTAATTGTTCAATTATGTCCTGTCAATTCATAATCTCTACATCTACAAATAACATGAGTAGCTAAATCTACAACTAGGGTTATGGTAACCATGAAGAACTAACAAAGTAAAACTGGATAATGAATAATTCTTGGAAGGTGTATATCCATGTGTTAATTAACTCTCTTCATTTTGCATGTTTTTTAGTGGTGGTCAATATTAGAACCCACCTAGTGTTACTGACTAGTCCAAGGTAGTAACAAACAGGAAAAGAGATTAATCAACATGATTTGGTTGATGTGTTCTCATTTAATCAACCAAACTGGGCAAAGGGGAGGTTATACTGGGACTAATAGGTAATGGTTAATAATGCATACTTTGGATATGAGCCAAGATGCATAGTGAAATTCACCCCTCTCACCTTCGACCAAAGGGCTTGGTGAACTCAAATTATCGTCTTGTATGTTATAACTAGAAAAGAATTAGGTTATCTGATGATACTGAGTTTGGGAATCATGGGGAACACAATACCCTAATTTCTGTTCATTGTTGACTTCTCTCTTGTAATAGATAGTTTTATTTTCTCATTGATAATTGCAACCCCCCCTTTGGGAGTTAAGGTGGTTAATTATTTGGATTGCAAATTGGTGAATTCTTTTGAGTCTACTATTCCCTTTGGGTTCGACTCTAACCTTGGTTAGGTTATATATCTTGACAACGATTGCTTGATCCTCTAAAAAGGAAGTGTAACTTGGGCGACATTTGTGCCGACATCAAAAGAAGTCCCATTTCCCTCTCATGAAGATATTGTCTAATTCAATGCCTAAGACTATACATAATCGCTCACTTTCGTAATAGATATTCAAATATCATGCTCTATACCATATGCTTGCTCCTATATTCATGACTATGACCTTCGGCTATTTGGAATAGGATCACTTTAGGACTCTATTGGCTTGTAACGTAGGCTTAGGGGCTTTGGTGTGATGTTTTGGGAAATAGTGACTAAAGACCCTCCTTGACACTGTATTTTTCTACACTTTTGCCCTACGAATGCTATCATTTTGCACCTCATTCTCCCTTTCTCCTGTTTCAACCTCTTCTGGGTGCCTTGATATGCTGTGAAAATACAATACTTTTGATGCTCAAAACTTAGAATTTTGTGTGTTTATAAGGCAATGTTAGTTGGTTTTATGTGTTTTTGTGTTACATTTGCAGGATTACAGGGTTGGTGTTGATTTTGGGGAGAAATGAAGAAGTTGCTGATTTTTTGTGCAGTAATTGACCTTTTACTGGTCGTGGGCCATTCTGCGGGTCGTGGAGTGGTTTCGTGGACAAATCCAGTGAGAACTGATTTTTCAAAGTTTATTTTATGAACATGTAAGATGGGTTGTGGGATGATTTAGGAGTCGTAGACTATGGTTTGTGCCCTGAGGATCAGACATTGGGACTTTCTGAAGATTCATCAGACAAAACCCTTACGAGTCGTAAACCACTTTACGGGTCGTAGAGGGGGTGTCTTAGACTTGAAGTCCAAGTTTCCAACACACTGTACAAGACCTCGATTAAGGGTTGTGGAATGCAATATGGCCCATAAGTCTGCTAGTGGAGCGGGCCGATCCAGCTATCCTATTTTGTTTCAAACTTGTATTTTACTTATTATAAATAGGTTTTTTAGGATTTTTTTAAAAAGTTTTTTTCACAGTGTTTTAAATACCCAGTAATTAGAGAAAGAAAATAGTGAGATTACATTGGAGAGTTTTTTAGAACACTTGTACATTGATTTCATCTTTAATCCTATGATTCTCTTTGAAGTTAGGTTTGCTTGTTCTTAATTCAATTGTGTAAGCACTTAATTATGTTATTCCGTTTATGATTCTTGCATCTACACAAAGTATGAGCAGATAAATCCACAACTAGGTTGTGGGAACTATGAAGAACTAACAAGGTAAAATCGAATAATTCATAATTCTAGGAAAGTGTGCATACATGTATTAATTAACTCTCTTCATTTGGCATGATTCTGATAGTGGGTAACATTGGAACCCGCCTAGTGTTACTAACTGGACGAAGAAAGTAATGAATAGGAAAAGAGATTTATTAACAGGATTTGATTAATGTGTTCTCGTCTGATTAACCAAATTAGGCCAAGGGGAGGTTATATTGGGACTAAAGAGTAAGGCTTAGTAATGCACACTATGGAAATGGGACAAGTCACATAGTGTAATTTATCTCTCACCTTTGACTAAAGGGCTTGGCGAACTTAACTTACTATCCTGCATGCTACACACTAGAAAAGAATTAGGTTATCTGGTGATACTAAGTTAGGGAATCATAGGGAACACAATACCCTAGTTTCTCTACATATTGATTTCTCTCTTGTGTTAGCTAGTTTATTTTTCCATTTATTATTGCAAACCTCCCCCTCCTTTGTGAAAATAAGTTAGTTAAGTACTCAAATTCCAGTCATTAAAGTCTCTTGAGTTTACATAATCCCTTGGATTCGACCTTAACCTTGGTTAGATTCTCTTTCTTAACAACCACTGCTTTACCCTAAAAAAGAAGGTGTAACTTCGACGACGTAAAGATTTTGGAACCGTTTCCGGGAAATACGACTAGACTTAGTTAATTCATAGTGATTTAGGTGTTAATCCTTACTTCCCACATTTCATGTTTTGTTTTTGTTGTCTTTGTAGGGTGTAAGTGTAGTGTATGCCCAACAAAAGAAGTTGAGGTAGACCCTTGACTCTGTATGACCCAGAGATCCATAAAACTTTGAGGATAATCGCCCAAGAAAATGCCAATAATACGGCCAATGCAGCTCTGAACAGGAATGCGAATGAGAATACTGATCACGAGAACCCACCTCATCTTGAGGAAATTGCTCGACAACCTTAGGACTTTGATGCTAATGCTTATCAATGGAATCAATATAGGCTAAATCATATGGCTATGATAGTGAATGGAGCTATTATGTTGCCACCATTGCTGGCAGACACAAAGTTCGCAGTTTCGAGTAGGTTGCTTCAAATGCTAAAGAACCGTGGGCTATTTGTAGGCTTACTATCAGAAGATGCTCATACCCACCTACACAATGTTGCATTCGTTTGCAAGAGGGTGATGGGAACACAAAATCTGTCTATGGATGCTGTGGGACTTTGTGTTTTCCGATTGTCTCTTATTGTAATGCAACATTATGGATATCTAAGCTCTCGCAGAGTTCGATCACCGGTTGAATAGATTTGCAGAAGGCCTTCTTGGAGAGGCACTTCCCTAGATCAAAGAAGCTCAAGTTGAAAGATCAGATCAACAACTTTGAGCAACTTCCTAGTGATTCAATCAGTACTACTTGAGAACGATTCACCAAATGCTTGAGGAGTGTCCCAAGCTACAAGATAGTTGATGATGCCTTGGTAAAGATCTCCTACCATGCCCTTAATGAGAACAATTAGACTTGTGCTAACACTATCATATCTTCTTAGATCAGCCATTCACAAGGATAACAAAATGGATGGATAGAGTTGTAAAGACTAATCATGCATTAGGGCAGAGAGAGAGAGCATCTGCCAAAAATTCATGCGCTGTCAGCATTGGTTCGGAGCAAGCACAGATCAACAAAGAAATCATGAAAGATCTTTCCCATTTTCGCACAGGTATGTAGGTGATGATGAAGTAGAACTAGGAGCGAGTCAATGTAGTGGTTCATCAACCTCCATATGCACCTATGAATGATGAACCTTGTTATGATGAGGAGACATCTTTTGCTGCTGATCAAATGGGGGGTTTCTTGACTAATGCCCAAGGGTCTAATCAGGACTATTGGTGCCAAGGTCAGAACTTCAACAGAGATGGAGCTTTGAGGGCTAACCATGGAGGGTTCTATGATAGGAATAGTGGTCCAAAGGGAGATGTAGATTGGGCTAATAGAGATGACTTCAGAAATGGCATCTATGTGCTACCACATAACTACGATATAGGTGCAAGTGGCTCAAGAATTGAGGAGATGTTTGATCGCCTATTGAAGAAAGCTGAGATACATGATGAGACTCTAAGGGGCATGAAATCAGAGATTTTCAGAACTAATCAGAAAATTGAGTCTCATTTCGTGGTGATCAAACAACTTGAACAATAGTTTGGTCAAAAGTCGACTAAACTAAGTCAGCATCAGAGTGGTACACTGCCTAGCAACACAGTTCAAAATTCTATAAATGAAGGGCAGTATATGGCGGTTACTACTCGGGGTGGAAAGAGCACCACTGATCCTTCTATGCCAGTTGATGAGGACAATGTTCTAAAGGAGGCAGTTGCAACCAAGGATGCAGATGTAAGAGCTGAATGTGGCAAGGATGGGGTGAGTGTGTCACTTCCGGGAGGGTACCCTTGGCGTGGCTAACACTCAGAAACTATTGCTAGCTCCCGAGCAAACCACTTGGCCTCATTGTTATATCAACTTAATAGCAAAAGAAATAACTCAACAAATAAAAACATCATATGCAAGTTGAAAGATAAAGTGCATAAGTCTGTTGTACCATAGTTTATCAATGAAAATAAGTTTTCATACATCATTACTCAACACTCTTTACTTAAGATCATGAAGCCTTTGCTCATCAATCTAGATGTGCCATGATAGGCCATGGACACCCAAAAATCAAGAAAAAAAGTACTCAACAGAAGTAAGAACATAAAAGAGGTCTCTATAGAATGCAAAGAGAGCTCATCAACTCAGAGATGTACTTATCTAGACTTCAATGGTACACGTGCTGAAGCCCTCTGTTACCTGTATCTGCATCATAAAATGATGCAGGCCATAATGAACATCAGTACATGAAATATATTGATGTGTGAAAAAGCTCAAGAAAAGTAAAGATTGACTCAACAACTTATGCCAAAAACAGTTTATGCAAGTTTAGAGTAAGTCATTCTTTTGAAAGTAAGCTCAGTAGGAATAGACACATTTTTAAACATCATGCTCAATTAATGTTGCTTAGGAGTTTCTCTTAATCGACATCCTCATCCCACTACCTTTAATTAGTTGATTCACAACAATTCAGTATTGTTGTCACACCTACCCTTAACTTACCACAGAAAAGGACGATCAACTCCCTCATGGACCAAGGTAAATGTTCACTTGTGGGACAAGAGTCGTCAAACTAGCTCTAACAATTATCCTATGCTGGCAACATAGTTCTGTGGGTTAAAGTAGAAGTGTACTCACTCCCCGCTCGGTGCTTGATACTCCTCCCAAGACTAAATCATGCTTAACTCATCAATCAACTTAATCTCAATACTCAGTCAATTAACTTAAAGCTCAATGCTCAACTCAACTGAACTTCTCATCAGCTCATTCGATTAGTGCAAACAAATCAAATTAACTCAGACTCAACTATCGTTTAGACTCAATCCACTTACTCATTATATAATGCAAGCAATAAATTCATGTCTAGCAATATATGTGACTTAATGCAACATGCTCTTCATATACAATCATGCTCAAATTACTCAACTCTAAATGCTCAATTTACATCAACTCAAAATATTCAATGATATGAATATAATTTCATTAAAATCATATGATGTAATGCTCAAGCTATCAAGTATGAAGTACATGTGTAAATCTCATATCAATACTCACACAATATAATAGTTATCGTATGTAAAATGAATACCTCATGAATGAATGCAAGGATTTGGTATTAAGATACGAGAATTTCTAAAAAATCTCAACTCTTCTCAAAACTTGATGCAAGATAATGGAAAGAGGCATGTGAAGAAAGGAATTTCACACTTTGGTAATCCTTATATAACTTGAAATTGAAGAACAATTGAACCTCAATCATTGCTTGCTCTTGAGTTGAAAACCCTAACTTCTTTCTTCTTTTCCAAAGCTCTTAAGAACACCCAAGGTGTGGAATGAGTAATGAAAGCCCTTAGGGTTTATTTAGGACCTCATTCAAGTATAAAAACATCTAGGGTTTAATAGAATAGGTATTGGAATGGACAAAGTTTCCCCTCGTTAAAACTGTCAATTGGGCAAACAAAACCCCCTCTACGACACGTAGAGCAATGTACGAGTCATAGATCACTCTCGTAGATTAGAAGTCTGAAAATCCTAAGTTACAAGAAATTGATACGAGACAACCTTTTATGAGTCATAGTCTAATATATGAGTTGTAGGTGACCTCTCATGTATAAAGAAATCAGAAGTTAGATTTACTGGAATTTAGTATGAAACCTCATCTTATGAGTCGTAATTCGGGTTGCGAGTCATAAAGTCATTCTCATAAGAAAGATGATGCTGCTGTCCGAAACACTAGAATTTCATATGAAACCCTAGTCTATGAGTCGTAAACCTCTCTACGACTGATAAATCTCCCTCGTAACCTACTTCTACCTCTTTTCTCAGCCATCCCCCAAGACATACTCAACTAGATTTGATAGGAAGAAGCTAAGGGTATTACATTATCTCCCCCTTGGGATCATTTGTCCTCAAATGAAGAGAATGATACGAATTTAGGTCAAGGCACGTTACATTATCTCTCACTTGGGATAATTTATCCTCGAATGAATAGAAGGATAGGAATTTAGGTCAAGACACGAATTTCCCCATGAACTCTAACAATTAACGAGCTCTCATATCACCCATGCAATCAATAAATCAAGAAATTTAGCAAGAAAAACAATCAAATAATGAACAAATCACATCAATCCTCACTTGTACTCTAGAACTCTATCGTCTATAATAAAATATAAGGAATGGAAATTTTAAGAATTTAGAGGGAAACACTTACCATCAACTCTCTCATCACCAACAGGTAGGAATAAATAAAAATATTTGGCCTTCATGTCTCCTCCACCTCCAAAGTAGCTTTCTATACAAATTGGTTCCTCCAGAATACTTTGACAGATGCAATCTCTTTGTTCCCTAACTTGCGAACCTGATGATCAAGGGTTTAGATGGGGATCTCTTCATAACTTAGGCTATCTTTCACTCCTATACTCTCAACTAGTACAACCAACTTTGGATCTCCTAAACACTTCTTGAGCATGGAAATCTGGAAGACTGGGTGGATGGCCTCTAACTCTGATAGTAGCTATAACTCATGTGCCACATTGCCCTCTCTTTTTATAATCTAATAATGGCCAATATACCTTGGAATCAACTTTCCTTTTTTTCCGAATCTCATTACACTCTTAACATGTGACACTTTCAAATGCACTCAATTGTTGACTTCAAACTACAAGTTTCTCTTTCTAACATCGACGTAGGGTTTGTGTTGGTTTTATACCATTGTTAACATTTCTTGAATGATCTTCACCTTCTCCATAGCCTGATGAACTAAGTTTGGTCCAATCAACTCAGCTTCACCTACCTCAAACCATTCAATCAGTGACCTACACCTCCTCTCATAGAGTGCCTCATATTGGGCCATCGGAATACTCGAATAAAAACTGTTGTTGTATGCAAATTCAATCAAAGGAAAATGGTCATCCCAATTACCTTTAAAGGCAATAGCATAGGCTGTCAACATATCCTCCAACGTATGAACAGTGCGCTCAACTTGGCCATCTATCCGAGGGTGGAAAGCTGTGCTAAGGAGCACTTTCATATCCAAACCCTTTTGAGAAGATCTCTAAAACTAAACAATGAATTGGGCTCCTCTATTTGAGATAATAGATAAGGGAACTCCATGCAATCTAACAATCTCCCTTATGTATAACCAGGCATAATCCTCTGCAGTGTCAGTTGTCTTGACTACCAAGAAGTGAGTTGACTTAGTCATCCTGTCAACTATCACCCAAATCGAATCATGCCGTCTGGACCTAAGTAAACAAGTGATGAAGTCCATTGTTAATCATTTACCATTTCCACTATGAAATCTCAAATTTCTGAGCCATGCCGTATGGCTTTTGGTGCTCAACTTTAACTTATTGATAATTTGGGCACTTGGAAATTAATCAACTATATCTCCCTTCATTCCACCCCACCAGTAGACTTCCCTCAAGTCAAGATACATTTTAGTCGACCTTGGGTGAATGGAATATCTATAGTTATGGGCCTCTTCCATGATCCTCTTTCTCACCCCATCAATATTTGGAACAAACAATCTATCTTGATATCTCTATAATCCATCTCCTTCTTTGGAAAAAAACATAACTTTCTGCTTATGCACATTCTCCTTCAACTATAACAAAATAGGATCTTGGTCTCGTTTCTCCTTTATCTCCACCACTAAAGTGATGCAGATCCATTATTCACATGAACTCCTCCTTTGCCTGACTCATCTAGTTGAAGTCCTAATCATGCCAGTCTATGAACTTCTTTGGCTAACTCCCTTTTCTCCTCTCCCACATGGGCGGTGCTTCCTATGGACAACCTGCTAATAGCGTTCACAACCACATTAGCTTTACCTAGGTGATAGAGGATGCTTATGTCATAGTCCTTAAGTAACTCAAGTCATCTTATCTGCCTCAAGTTAAGATCTTTTTGGGTGAAGACGATATTGCAGGCTCTTGTGGTCAGTGAATACATAAACATGTGCTCCATATAGGAAGTGGCGCCATAATTTGAGAGCAAGCACCACTATTGCCAACTCCATGCAATGAGTGGAATAATTTTTCTCATGCACCTTATGCTATCTAGAACCTTAGGCAACAACATTCCCCTTCTGCATCAACATATATCCTAATCCTACTCTCGAAGCATTATAGTCGATAACAAATCCATCCGTTCAATCAAGAAAGTTCAACACTGGTGTAGTGGTTAACCTCGTCTCTTCGAATCTTTTCTCACACTCGCCAGACCACAATTGAAACTTGGCCTTCTTCTGGGTCAATTTAATTAATGGTGCAGATACAAAATAAAATCCCTCAAGAAACATTTGATAATAGCCAGCAAATCTCAGAAAGCTTCTTATATTAGTCGGTGAGGTTGGTCTAGGCCAATTCTTAAATGCCTCAATCGTTTGAGTATCCAGTCGAATTCCATCTCCAAAAATCACATGATCTAAGAAAGCCACAGATTTGACCCAAAATTCACACTTAGAAAACTTTGTATATAACTCATTATCTCGGAATGTCTGCAAAGAGATGCTGAGGTGATTGCCATTCTTATCATCTCTGGAATACACCAAAATATCATCAATAAATACGATCATGAACATATCAATATACTGTCTGAATACTCTATTCATCAGGTCCATAAAAGTTGCGGGTGCATTTGTCAATGCAAACAACAACACCAAGAATTCAAAATGACCATATCAAGTTTGAAAAACCATCTTTGGGATATAACATTCTCTTACTTTCAAATGATGATAGCCTGATCTGAGGTCTATCTTATAGAAAATAGTACCATGTTGAAGTTTGGTCGAACAAATCATCAATCCTTGGAAGAGGATATTTATTCTTTACTATCACCTTATTCAACTGATAATAGTCAATACACATCCTTAGAGAACCATCCTTCTTTCGCATGAATAAGATCGAAACACCCAATGAAGAGACATTCGACCTTATGAATCCTTTCTCGGTGATGAGGCCAAAGAGGGCCTATTTTGATGGTAAGTTCTAAAGTCCCAAAGGTGGCTAGTTTCATCAAGGCCAAGGGCCTTCTAATGCTCCTAATAGGAGGTTTTCCAATCACTACCCAAGGGCCCAAGGTGATGGTGGTGTGGTGCCTAATTTTATGTGTCTAAAATGTGGTAAGCGTTATGGTGGACCATGTTTGATGGATACCAATGCTTGTTTTGGTTGTTGAGAAGTAGGCCACAAGTTGATTGATTGCCCATGTAATTGCAAAAATGGTAAAGCTATTCGTCCACAAGGCCGGGGTGATAATGCGCTTCCTTTGGGGAGTGGAGTCCAACAAGGTGATGCACCAACACATAATCGGTTCTATGCACAATAAAGGAGGCAAGGGGTTGATGAGGTGTTCGATGTCATCACTGGGATGTTAAAAGTCTTTTATTTTGATAAGTATGCATTGATAGACCCGGGTGCCATTCTTGTATACCAGTGTTATTTGTGTAGTAGAAGGATGGGTCTCTTAGAATGTGTATTGACTACCGACAACTTAATAGAGTCAACATAAAGAATAAGTATCCTCTACCAAGAATTAATGATCTATTTGACCAACTTCAAGGGGCTAGTGACTTCTCAAAGATTGATCTTTGGTCTGGGTATCATCAAATGAAGGTGAGGGAATGTGACATTTCCAAGATGACTTTCTAGACTAGGTATGAGCATTATGAATTTGTGGTTATGCCTTTTGAGTTGACCAATGCACCAGTTATCTTCATGGATCTTATGAATAGGGTCTTCAAACCCTATCTTGATTTGTTTGTGGTGGTCTTCATTGATGATATCTTGATGGACTCTCATAGTGAGCAGGAGCATGTGAGTCATTTGAGGGTGGTGTTGCAAATATTGAGGGAAGAGAAGTTTATGCTAAGTATGAGAAGTGTGAATTTTGGTTGAAAGAGGTTGCCTTTCTAGGTCATGTAGTGACGGGGATGGTATTAAGGTGGATCCTACAAAGATGGAAGTGATTAGAAATTGGCCCAGAGCTTTGACTCCATTAGACATTAGAAGTTTCTTGGGCTTAGAGGGTTACTATTGGAGGTTCATGAATGGGTTCCCTGCTATTTCTTCGCCCATTACTAAGTTGACCCAAAGAAGGCTATGTTTGTGTGGGCCAATGAATGTGAAAAGAGTTTCCAAACTTTGAAGGATAAGCTTGGGTTCATTCCTATCTCGTCTCTACTATAAGGGTTGGAAGGGTTTGTCATGTATTGTGATACCTCTCAGATTGGTGTGTATTGTGTTTTGACGCAAAAAGGTAATGATAGCCTATGCTTCTAGACAACTCAAGGTGCATGAAAAGAATTATCCTACTCATGATCTAGAATTGGATACTGTGGTATTTACTTTGAAAATTTAGCGTCATTATTTGTATGTGGTGCTTGTTGATATGTTTACCGATTATAAAGAGTCTCAATATGTGTTCACTCAAATAGATATCAACTTGAGACAATGAAGGTCATTAGAACTTTTTAAGGATTATGATATTGGTGTACATTATCACCCCAGTAAGGCTAATATTGTGGCTGATGCTTTGAGTAGGGTGTCTATGAGTAGCCTAGCTCATGTTGATGATGGGGGTAAAGAGGTGGTTAGAGAGGTTCATCAGTTGACTAGATTGGAGGTTAGGTTGGGAGAGATTGATAATGGTGGTATTGTGGTTGTTGATAGTGCAAAATCTTCCTTGGTTGATGAGGTAAAAGCAAAGCAAGATATTGACCCCTACTTGATAGAATTGGAGGACTTTGTGAGAAAGGGCAAGGTAGAGGTTTTCTCCCAACGGGGAGATGATGCCCTTAGATACCAAGGTAGGTTGCTTGTGCCTTGTATGGATGACTTGAGGAAGAGGATTCTTGATGAGGCTCATAATTGTTCTTATTCTATTGACCCTGGTTCTACCATGATGTATAAAGATTTGAGGGATGCGTTTTGGTGGGGAGGTATGAAGACATTGCCAAATTTGTATCTGGTTGTCATAGTTGCTAACAAGTCAAAGCCGAACACCAAACGCCTGGTGGCCTAACCCAAGATGTAGAGATCCCTACTTGGAAGTGGGAGGATATTAATATGAATTTTCTGGTTGGGTTGCCTAAGACTAGAAGGGGTTTTGACTCTATTTGGGTTGTGATTGATAGAATGACAAAGTTGGCTCATTTCCTACTGGTTAAGACTACCTATGGGGCCGAAGACTATGTTAAATTGTACATTCATGAGTTGGTTTGATTGCATGGGGTGCCTTTGTCTATCATATCGGATCGTGGTGCTCATTTAACTTCATACTTTTGGAGGTCCTTCAAAAGAGGTCTTTGTACCAAGGTTGAGTTAGTACGAACTTTCGCCCTCAAACGGATAGCGAAGCTGAAAGAACTATGAAAATACATGAGGATATTCTTAGAGCTTGTGTTTTGGAGTTTAAGGGTAGTTGGTATGATCATCATCCATTGATTGAGTTTGCTTATAATAATAGATATCATTCTAACATTGGTATGGCTCCTTTTTGGGGATCTGATTCGGCAATTTGCGTCTAGTGGGGAGCTTTGTCATCTCAAAGAATAAGCGAGTGAAGTCGTAACAAGGTAGCCGTACTGGAAGGTGCGGCTGGATCACCTCCTTTTCAGGGACTCGTTCCAATCTAATCTGGGTTGGAAATCGCCGGGATAGCTCAGTTGGTAGAGCAGATCATCCTTACTCCATATTCGGATGCAGATTAAGGGGGAAAGACTTTGATTGGGAAAGGGGCCTACGTTGTTTACCTTAGTTACTGGGGGGTTTCGGGGAAAACCTATGTGGGGCACCTTTTGGGTGTGGGATGCTCGTTTAACCTCTGTATTCATCTTGTTCCGTCCAATAATTCGATGGATTGGAATGAATTTTTAAAGGATGCAGTTCTTTCAATTGCTGTAGCTCGTCAATAAAAAATATGATAGACGTTGTAGGTCCCCGGTTAGATGGTTTGAGGTGGGGGAGATGGCTTTTTTGGGTCCAAAATTGGTTATAGAGGCTATGGAGAAGGTAATATTGATTAGGAAAAGGTTGAAAACATGCCAAAGTCGTCAAAAGTCCTATCTAGATGTGAGGAGAAGGGAGCTTGAATTTAAAGTTGGTGATTGGGTTTATTTGAAGGTATCACCCGTGAAGGGTGTGGTTCGTTTTAGTAAGAAGGGTAAATTGAGTCCAAGATTTGTGGGTCCTTATGGGGTGTTGAGGAGGATTGGCAAGGTGGCTTATGAGTTGTAGTTTCCTAGTGAAATGGACTTGGTTCATCCGGTCATTCATGTATCCAGGTTGAGGAAATGTATGGGTGACGCAATACTATTGTCCCATGGATGTTGTAGGTGTTGTTGAAGACAACTTGACTTATAAAGAAGTTCCAGTAGAGATCTCGGATAGACAATTGAAGAGGTCGAGAAACAAGTATGTGTCTTCGTTAAGGTCCTTTGGAGGAATTAACAAGTCGAAAGTGCTACGTAGGAGGTGGAAACAAACATGCAAAAGTGATATCCCTAACTCTTCCATTCTACTTAAGATTAAGGTACTAATTCTAAGTCTTCTATGTGATTTCATGTCACTCCCAAAGTCCCGTTAAGGGGACTGGCACCTGTTGCCGATAAGGCTCGACAGAACCAACCTGTATCTATGCGCTTTCGATATATATTATAAGGGGTATTAACATTCAACATGCCTTTAAGAAAGTAAGAAGTAATAACAAGCCAAAAGGAAATGCATATGGCTAGGCCATTGGGGCCATGTTGTCTAAAGTACGAGACATGACCACACATTAATTGAAATAGTCTACAAAGCCTCTACATAAGGAAAAGTATCTGATAAGGGTCAGAAAAGGCCCAACCTCAACTAACTATACAATACAAAATATAAGCTCTAGACACACAAAGCTCCGAAGCAACCTGGAGCTTGGTAACAACAACTGGATATCCTGCACTCCTACAGGGGAGATCTACTAGCACCTGTACCTGCAGCATGAAATGTAGGTCGCCCATAAGGTACGTCAGTACAAGATAATGTACTGAATATGTAAGGGAGGAAATATTGTATATGAAGTAACAACTCAAATGAAACTATGCACTGGTGTAAGGATAAGAGACCACCTTTAGTTATACTGTGGGATTATGTACTTTATGTTCTTTTTATTACTTTACCTTTACTTTATAATCTGTACACCACATATAATACAAATAATCAGCTGATTAATGGTAAATCTCTATCGGGATCAGCCTTGGCTAGGCCTTCCCTTTAACCCTTGGGCAACCCCCAGTGATAGGATCGACCCTGGCTAGGTGATTCTTCCACTCCTCGGGTTACCACCCATAAATAAGCAATATACTTTACCTTTCAATCACTTTTGAGATGATTCTTTTGGTGGTCACAATATTGGAGCTGTAGGACTGTATAGTAGCATATGACATGTAGATAATCATATAAGACAATATGAAAATGAAAAGAGTACGTTACATAAATAATGAAATGCGTATGAGATGAAACAACTCGTGAATTTTATTTAGCAACAAGAACCTATGAAACTTGGTATCCACGTATATATGTAGATTTGAAGATGACTATGGATGGGACCATATGAACATGTAAAATAGAGGAGACATGGTTAGTAGTTCTATCGGAGTTGGTAAGTGTCTTTATGTGCCGAAGAAGAATCTAGATTTCATGCCAAGTAATACGAAATCGAGTAGCCTTACATAACTCGCTGTACGACCTCGCTATTACCTCAAGATAACCTTCCCTTCCTCCAAATATTTATATACAATATAGTAGGTGATAAAACTTGCATTAGCAGCCAGTAGATACATCTTGTAGTCCAATCTCATAAAAAAAACAACACACGGGCAGCAAGCGTATAATTATAAACCCGAGCGTATTCTTTCAACCTTTCCGCCTCTAATCGTTTTTTCTAATACATATTTGCCTATACATATCAGGTGCAGCCTAATTTAGTGCAATAATAGTATTACAACAGCCCACAAACCACAATACATAACAATTCTACAGAACATACAAATAGGCGGCATAACGTTATTTCCCTTTGCTACATTTCGACTTCGACAATTCCAAACTTGTTCAAACTTTAACCAAATAGTCCCCACCATATATACATATAAAAACAGTCCTGAAATAGTGAAAAAAATAGTTCTAAAGTATATGGAGAATATGAAAGAACAATCTCCGATCGTCAGCCCACAAGTTCCTATTAAGAGAACAATTACGATATCATACAAGAACTGACTTTTGTGGACTGTAAAAATAGTACAACAGCCTTGTTACATCATTAAAAAACTAAAAATTATTAAAAATATAAGTCTTACTTCATAATCAAGCCAAGCAAAAAGAGAAAAGTCTCTTAATCAACAAGAGAAGTGCACAACTATCCTTAGGACACATACTGTCCAAAATATTCAGCATAAACATAACCACTCTAGTCTCTTGTTTTTCATAAGATAACCAGACTAAACACAAAAGAATTTTTACTTACCTTTACCCTCAAGGTGTAGGGCTTCTCCAATAACCCTAAAAGTCTCCTTATGGCTGCTTTGCAAAGTTAAGAAGGTTTAGAGAGAAAGCTTGTGAAAGCTAATTTTATTTACAAGTTAAAACTGACTTAGAGGTGCTGCTTGTAAGCCTTTTAAAGGAGCCTTTGGCCGACATTCTTGTGTTATTTAATCCTCATATTATCAATGTGGTGATACAACAACTTAGCCCTTTCACTTAGGCCTAATTGGGTTTCAAAGTTGATGGGCCTTGGCTGCCCATTTTCCTTATTTCTCTTCACTTAGTTTTGGCCCAACTAGTCAAGTGGGTTGTGATGTACTTGGGCCCTTTTATATTCTTCTTGGGCTGAAAATATAGTCCATTTATGATGCTAAAACAGAGACTAAAGTTACTCAATTAACATAGACTTTATCCATAATTGGACTTGGATGGATTCGATGTCGGGCCTCGTCTCTGTCTAGTCAGCAAGTTTAAGCTAAGCGTGTAGGTAACTCACCGGCTAGCTTCCTAAGTCCTGCAAGCACCTCAATTCTCTCACATTGTTTACGGATGTGATCTGCTCAATTTGACACAAAACATGTATACACTCGACCCTCTTAAGCCTTAGACGCACATATCGCCCCCTAACATGAGATTCAAGTACTTTTAAAAATGAGCCTAATTTGACCAAACCATATCATGTTTCATTTGCATTGAACTAGTACATGTTAGATGTGGGGTGTTATATCATCCCCCCCCCCAAGTAACATTCGTCCTCAATTGGTTGCACAATTGGATAGCTTAACCAAGTTTAAATCTTTACTTACACAAACTTTTGACAACACACTAAGTATTCAAGCACATGTACCTATTAGTGTCCCAACTCTGCATGTTGGACTACCTC